>JAWHQI010000206.1:5027500-5076815 GCA_033032865.1 Dactylorhiza incarnata | reverse complement strand
CCCCCCCCCCCCCCCCCCCCCCCCCCCCCCCCCCCCCCCCCCCCCCCCCCCCCCCCCCCCCCCCCCCCCCCCCCCCCCCTCCAAATCCACCCAGTCCACCACAAACCCCAACCTGCTGCCCCTCCAAAACCCGCCCAGTCTACTCTAAGATCCCGACAAGCATCCCTCCAGAAAACGCCCAGTTTAGAATCCCACCCCTCCAAAACCGCCCAGATCTGCCCCTTTACAGCCGCCTAGATTCATACCGACAGACTCCTACCCCTCTCACCAGCCCCCCTCCAGATCCAGCCACAAAACTTCAGATTTCAATGCTGCATTGCCGTACCTTACCCGATCTACCCTCCTACGGGCAACCCCCCATATTTCGTGAGTGTTTTTTATTGTTGTATGGACTCTTGTTTTCATCATTAAATATTGTGTTGTGATCTTATATTTGCTTGGATAAATAAACACCATAGAATTTTGTTTCAAATATCTTGTGACTTAAAGGAACCATTCGCCGCTCGTTTGTTTTGTCCCTCCACGCGGAGAAAAGCCTTTGCTTGCTAGCCCTAAAAGAATTATTGTTTTCACTTGTTTATTCATAAGTGAGTGGATTTAATGTTTATTGCTCAGATCTGATTATTGCCGTTGTTCCTTGCATGATTACATTTCACTTAGCGTAAGGGTAGAAGAGTCCAAACCCCACCATCCACTAGAATTGCATCGTAGTCACACACCTCACACCCTACCCCTACATCACCTTACCTAAAATAATGAACATCCATGTTTTAACGTAGTAAATCCTAAACTCTACACCCTTAGAATCTACTTTTCTGCATGTTTTTAAGCATCATCCTACCCATTTTCTCTCCAAATTTTAGGTTAGTAATTGCAGATTTCCTCTCATTCATACAAATATTTCTTTTTATGCAGCAAGGATTTCACTGTTGCTAGAGAGAATTATATAATACATTGTTGATTTGATAACAGGGTGCACTGAACAGTACAAGGATTTGTATATGGGATCTGTTCATGTCAAAGATGTTGCGCTGTCACATATTCTTCTTTATGAAAATCCATCTGCATCTGGGAGGCATATGTGTGTTGAAGGCATAATTCATTCAGCGACTTTGCTTTGAGGTTGCAGAACTTTACCCAGAATACAATGTACCAAAGTAAGAACCCTCAACCCCCTTTCCCTCCCTCTTTTAACATCCCTGCCTTTTTCTTTCTGAAATAGTCAAGCAAAAACTGATTTGATTTATCAAAAAGTATACATTTTTGATCTGATTTCAAGCTAACTCGACCCAAACTCGCTCAATTCAAATTTGAAATGAGCGGGCTTCGGCTCATTCGTGAGATCGTTGACTTCTATTTGAGCTCGATCCGAGCCAGAGTTTGATTCAATTTTGATCTTTCTATCTTCAATCCGCAATGTTTTTTCCCCCATTAATTTCTCATTTTCTCCTTCCTAGATTCCCTAAAGATACCCAGCCCGGACTGCTGAGGGCTCAAAATGCTTCCAAGAAGCTCATTAACTTGGGCATGCAGTTCCTTCCAATGGAGCAGATCATCAAGGATTCTATGGAAAGCTTAAGGAGCAAAGGTTATATCTCCTGAATCATCTCCCTGTATTATCTCAATGTAGTTTAACCGGCCTTCACAAAGATGTTTTCATTTATATTTCCTTACAACATTCACCCAGAGATCTCTGGTTCAACTTTATGTAGATATAATGCAACCTATGTATGTATTTATCATGGAAATCCATCACAATGTTGAAATGCCATTAATGACATCTTTCTTAATATGCATTTTATATAATAATTGTCATTTATAAGATTCGTGCATCAATTGGAAAAGTTTTCCTAAGGCTGGTCCTTAATCTAGTTGTTTTTCTTGACAACATTATTTAATTATGTTTCGCCTTCTCATACAACTTAAGGAGTGATGGGGATCATGTCACACGACCCGTGAGGATCTACTCGCATCGATCACGGACCCAACGACGATCGAAACCGCTCATTACGAGTGGACCGCCAATCGGAACCGCTCATTACGAGCGGATCACAGATCGTAGTATTTATGTTTTTTTTTTTTTTTTCATTTTTTTTGTATTTTTTGGAGGTTACAATGAACAGAGAATCATGACCGTTCATTGTCCCTCCCTAGACTATAAAATTAAAAAATTGAGCAAGATAGCCGCCTTTTGATTTCCCGGTGCGAAACTGGACTCACGTGTGAAGCTTGGTAGTTACCGCCACCCTCCCTCTTCCCAAACCAACCAGCCATCCCTCTCCCCCTCCACATTCCCTAGCCGGCCACCTTAACCCCTTACCCTTCCCAACATCATCCCCCCTGGTTTTCAGTTTTTCCGCGATCGCCGGCACCACCACCACCTACGGTGATCGCCGGCACTACAACCACCTCCGGTGATCCCCTCCATACACCCTTGTCCGGCCACCACCATTCCCCAGCCACCTCCAAGGTTGTCAGGATCGCGATCCGGATCGTAGGATCGCACGATCCTACGATCCAGATTACACAATTCGATCCGGATCTTAAGCCGGATCGAAATCTGGGCGCGTCCACGTGGGATTGCGATCCGGATCGTGGAATCGTTAGGATCGCGATTCCTATACGATTCCACGATCCCGTGAGTTTTATTTTAAAACACCTAAACTCAAACCCTATTTCCCGTCGCTCCCTGGATCCTGTCTCCCGTCGCTCCCTGGATCCCGTCGCTCGTGGATCGCGATCTGGATCGTGGAATCGTTAGGATCGCGATTCCTATACGATTCCACGATCCCGTGAGTTTATTTTAAAACACCTAAACTCAAGCCCTATTTCCCGTCGCTCCCTGGATCCGTCTCCCGTCGCTCCCTGGATCACAGGTCTTTCCCGTCCAGATTTTTGGGTTTCTGCTGCTGGATGAAATCGTCCAGATTTCTGGGTTTCTGCTGCTGGATGAAATCATCCAGATTTCTGGGTTTTTGCTGCTGGCTGAAATCATCCAGATTCTGGGTGATTTCAGCCCAGAAATCATCCAGATTTCTGGATGATTTCAGCCCAGAAATCATATTTTAAGTCTTACTTTAGGAATGTAGTAGGATCTTACGATCCTCGATCCGATCCTATGATCCGATCCGATCCAACCCCCGCAACGATCCCACCTAGGATCTCGATCCTGACAACCTTGGCCACCTCCCCACTACCCCATGATGACCACTTCCTAAAAACAAGGTCCGCGACTACATTTACTCACACACCCTTCAATTTCCCACTCTCCCACAATTCTCTCTGCCTCATTCTTGTGAATCTGCAACTGCCCTTTTAATTCCCCCCCCCCCCGCCACCGTCAAGGAGACTATTTCCAATCCAGAGTGTGCTCTATCCAGCAGCCCGCAGCTCTACTGGGAGTCCAAGATTCAGGCTTCATTTGCCGGTGTTCGGAGCAAACGCCGCCGGACAGCGGGTAAACAACAGGCGCCGGCGGCGTTTTGCTCTGTTTGCTCCCGCCGGACAGCGGAAAAGCCCCACAAAAGCGCCGTTTACAGCCCCGCTTCCCCCTCCAATTCCAATGGAGCCTTTCCAACCGCCGGCTTCGCCACCGCCACGCCAAATGAAGCCTCAGTGCCATGGGAACCCCCAGCGCCTTTCACTTTATAGCAGTGTGAGTTTTAAGTTTGTGGTGAATTATTCTTTGTTGAAATAGTTGGTTATTTCCTAATTTGCATTATATCCTCTTGTAGACTTCATTTCTACATTGTTTGCGGCTAGTATTGGTATTCATTCGCTTGTGTATTTGCGATTCATGCACTCTCTCATTAATATTGCATTACGTGTTCTCTAATTTGTGGAGTTTTCTTCTATTGTGGTTTGTCTTGCGTTTGTTTTTATAAATCTTATTATTGTAAGTTACTCGTTAGATTTGTGTTTCCTTCTATTGTGATTTGTCCTGCGTCAGGGAGTTTAGTGTTTAGGATGTTCAGCAGCATCCGGTGAACAGTCTCATTAGCCGAGCTCAATGATTAAATGCATATAAAATCTCGCTTATAAATTAAGGGTTGTAATAAAGCATGCATTGAGTAATATTTCTCTTTTAGTCCTGCTCTTATGCTCTCCTCCCTCCTCCCATCTAATCCCACCTTCAATCTAATTTCTGCTCCTTTCCGTTATTAGTCACGGATTCGCATTTGATGGTAGAAAAACGTAGGTTGTTCCGTCCAACTATGGCTACACGAGATCATAAAAATTCTGATTTAGGGTCTGTTTATTTCGATGGTGAGAGTTGGAGCGGTGGGAATGGAAGCATTGACAATGGACCGGTGGGGAATGGAGGGGGTGACTGTTCTCAAAAAAGGTCAAAAATGACGTTTTGGAGCCGTGGCTGTGAAAATTGGAGGGTTACCAAACAGTTTTTTTAAGCGGTGGTGTTTTCCCCCAATGAAGAACAAACAAACAAACAACAACAGAACCCATATAGTCCCCAATCATTGGGGTTATGGGCGGGGAAGATTGGAAACAGACCTAACCTTTGGCACTATGCACAAAGTGGCTTCTCTCAGAGGAGAAAGACCTAACCTTTGACAATAAATGCACAAAGTGGCTGCTCACAGAGTACCACTGAAATAGTGGCCCCCTATACCATCGCGTTTGCTGCGGAATCATGCCCTCAAATCAAAGCCAAAGACATCAGAGAGGGCAGACCCAAGAATCCATTTTGATTTATGGTGCACATAACCATGCTTCCTTCATTCAGCATCCAGAGCATTGGCGAAGCACCCTAAACCCTTTTCCCCCAATGAAGATGGAGCAAAATGCCGAAGCAAACATACCCTAATTGATAACACCATCAAACCATCTTACTCCAAAAATTCATACCAATACATCCATTAATGTAAAATCGTCCCCCATCGAATAATCATAATCCACGATGTGTATCGAGCATCTTGAACTGATGGCTCAGGATCTAGCGGACTTGAAGAAATGCGATAATGCTTGTGTTTAAATTGTTTTGTTCTTATAATTAGATGTTGATCGGATTCATGATAATCTTATAAAATACCGCCTTTGCATATAAGTTTTGATGCATTAATGTATGCATATTTGAAATTTTGGCACTTGCTGAAGTGAGATGTGTTCATGGAAAATCTGTCATAATCTTATTTGCGCAGAGAGAGGGGACCGACGAGAATCGATAATTGAATTAAAAGAATAATAATAATCAACTTAAAGGACCATTTATCGGGACCTTCCTTCTATGCTTTTGCTAAATTATAGGTTGCACCCTTTTAGTTTTGAAATTACAGAAATCTCTCGTGCAAGTTTATATTTCACAACACATCTATGCACAAAAATACCTCTCGTGTAAGTTTTGCCTTTTAAAGATTTCAGTCCCTAACTTTTAATAACTTCAGAATTTTAGTCCCTATTTAACACCGTTAACAGAATATTCCTTTTTAGATGCTTTCTTCTTCCTCTCACGCTCCCATGCCCTGTA
Source organism: Dactylorhiza incarnata (assembly GCA_033032865.1). Classification (NCBI taxonomy): domain Eukaryota; kingdom Viridiplantae; phylum Streptophyta; class Magnoliopsida; order Asparagales; family Orchidaceae; genus Dactylorhiza; species Dactylorhiza incarnata. The sequence goes on along the minus strand of JAWHQI010000206.1, from coordinate 5,071,330 downwards.
GAAAATCGGGTACACGATGAATGCCTGATTCATCTGAATGCAAAACATGGATGTCTTTGATAACCAACAGCTGCGAAGAACATTTAGCAAATTACAGTGGGGTGGACAAGCTAGGCGGCGCCCAAATTCGGTTTCCTTTCATTTCGATCGGCGTAATGGTAGAACCACTTTTGATTCACCGGTGATTTAATGTAGCATCGCAACCAGTGAACCTTTGCCTACTTTGAAAGTATAAGTTAGGGACTGAATATTCAAAATTAAAAGTTTGGGACTTAAATCAAAAAATTGGCAAAGGTTTTGAGACTGAAATAAGTATTTAGCCTGTCTAAAAAATAAGAGGGGTGCAATCTATAATTATGCTAACTTCCTCGGAAAGTTTTGGTAATTATTCAACTTAAATACGTAAGTTTTATGCAACTAAATGCATGTTGATTCCCACATTAAAACCGGACCGGAGATCGAACCGGCGAAGGAAAGGGTTCAAGGTTGAACCGGTCCAACCGGTTTAACCGGGGTCAAACCGTGTGTTGTATATATATTATATTCAACAATATTAGAAAATAAAAATAATTTACATTATAACAAATATATATATATATATATATATATATTATTTGAGCCACGAGTGCTTTCCCATGGCCTGTTGCTGCATTTGCGAGCATGTCGAGCTTGCGTGAGCGGGACTAGAAAAGGAGCGGAGTGAATTCTAAGCGGAGGCCGCGACTCAGAAATACTTAGTGGGAACCCCATCAATTATTATTAATTTTATAAATTATTTTACATTAAACTACCATTGACTTTAAATTGTGCAATGGTCGAAATATCATAACCTTCTATAAGAGTATGGGAGACTGATAACTACATATTGGTTCGGTTCGCTTTGATTCGATTCAGTTCAAGAGATTTTTTTAGCAGCATCGAAATTAAAATTGGGTGGGTTTCAAACATGGAAACTATTGTTTTGGTCTAAATTATATAAATTGTTATGCTTCGTTTTTTTGGAAGCGTTTACTATAGGCGGCAGCATTGTACGCATACTCCCAAAAGAATTTTAAATAATACTTAACAAGAATTTTTTTTTTACATTGGGCTTTCATTTTAGTCCCACGTCGCCAACATAATTACCTAGAGCCGATGTAAAAGCACATGCAGAGATACTAAAATCTGTACTTTTAAGTCTTTAAGAACTAGGCCTGTAAGCAAAAACCAACCGAACCGTCAAACCAAACCGAACCAAACCAAACCGCACGGTTTGGTTCGGTTTCAGTAGGCCGCGGTTCGATCACGGTTTTGATTTTAGAAAAACCATACGGTTCGGTTCGGTTCATGGTTTTATGTGGCAAACCGAACCGAGTCGAACCGAACCGTAGTGTATAAAAATATTTAATTTATTTTTATATTTTAATCTTTGCATAAGACTCATACTGAACCGTAGTGTATTTATATTTCATTAAATTATTAATTACATCTCATATTATATTTTTTATATTTCATTAAACCGTAGTGTATTTATATTTTATATTCCCAAAGTGCGGAACTTTCTGGACGGCTGGAGCTAGGTTTTCTGAATTGCTCCACACTGTTGATTTCTCCTCATCTCGCTGACGCTGAGTCGCCGCTCCTCATCCCGCCGATGCGAGTCGCCGCTCCTCATCCCGTCGGGCGCTGGCCACCGCGCTCATCGCAGGTGAGCCCTCTTCCTCTTCTCTGTAACCAGCTTTCATTGTTCATATTATCCTTCTGGACTCATTTCACAGGCAAGCCGTCCAGCACAGATCTTGCTTCTTGTGGCACTTTATAGAGTAATTTTTGTCCTATGAATACTTATCTAATCTAGATCTTTCTCCAAATAAACAATGTTGATGAATATTTCATTTTCCATTCATGTTTTCCAGCTTGAATAACAATACATCTAAGTTGTCTACTTTTTTTATATATTATTGGTTAATTAAAAGATTTGATTTTGGAGTCCTGAAATGTTAGGTGATAGGAAATTAGGAATTGTGTTCACTGTTCAGACATCACTTGAATCACATTATTTAATTCATGTTTTCAGCTTGTATCACATTATTTAAACCACCAAAACCGAACCGAACCGAGTCGAACCATTCAGTTCGATTTGGTTTGGTTTCAATGTTTTGGCGGTTCGGTTCGGTTCCAAAATTTTTGGAACCACATAGGGGTGGTTCGGATTACGATTTTACTGAAAAACCAAACCAAACCGAACCATTACAGGCCTATTAAGAAACCGGCCGGTTAGGTGAAAACCAGCCCGGTTCCCGGTTGTCCGGTTCAACCGGGCGGTCAACCAGTTTTCTTCGGTTTTTGGCTAGTGCGGTTTTGGGCTACCACCCGGACCGTTAGAGAGACCGGTTCACGGTTCGACCGGTTTGAACCGGTCGGTCCGATCCGATTTTCAAAACGTTGGTCATGTGTTTAATTTTACGTGAAACAGGTTATATAATTGTCAAACTTGAAAATGTTGAGCATGTGCTAGCTTAAATAATTTCCTCTTGGCCCAAACCTGCTTGCAGTTCCTTTGGTTTTGCCTTTTGATCATTTGACCTTCATATTATTTGATTTGACTTTGTGATGCCACCTGTGATCTCCACCTCACCCTTTGACCAAAGCGTCATTGCCAGCATCACATGCATCTAAGCAAACATTACCTTAAATACCGAACATTATTCCTACTTCCCGTCCCAACCCTTAAAACTAAGAGTCTGTTTGAAGCGGCGTTTATGCTCCGGCGAGTTTGGACAAAAAACACCATCGTAAAAGTGGAAGAAGTTTCTTAGGTGAGTTCCGGGGTTCACGAACGATGGTTCATAACCATCGCATTCACGACCCGCCACCGCCCGTGCCAAACCAGAGCCTAAAATGGCTCTCCTCATTCCGTTAAAGATTTGGATGGAAAGTGTCATATTCAGCAAATAAAATTTATAATATTCCAATTTTACCTTTTGCAATGACTTAAAAGTGTAAGTGGGGGGTCTATTTGTAATGTTTTCATAAATGGAGGGATGAGTTTGTAATCTTTTGAAATAGTGGAGGTTTGTATTTGTGATGCTTTTTTACATTTTTAATGATAATTTTAACAAGCTTGTTGTGAAAATAATTAATTTTAGCGTAATAATTTAAATTAAATTAAATTATTGAGATTAATAAATGTAATATCAACGTACTCTTTTGCAATAGTTTAAATGATTGTAAACATGTGGACAAAAAATCCCAATTCAAAAGAATTAGCCAGACAATTACATAACAAAAGCTTTTGCATTGGATAAAAAATAATCATTTCCCACATGAAAAACTATCAATCTAAATATTGTTCGTTTCCACAAAAGAATGTGATAGCAAACATTAATATAACAACAATGTTTGCTTCCAAAAGATTACACCAACATCAAATTTCATTATTCAAATGTCTTGGTGTTGAAATAAGAAATGTATTTGTTTCTGTTTCCTTTGTTTTGATGTCTACACGTGTTGAATAGCTGTCATCTTATCATACGTGTATTGTTTTCTTTCTTCCTTATAAATACCCTTGTATTCTCTGTTTCAAAATAAAGAAGAAAGGCCGCTCATTATGCATTTGCAATTCAACTTTCCCGCTCCTATTTTTGTGCTGTGTGAGGGAAAGTTTTGATTCCTTCTTCTCCTCTTCTTGAATCGTAACCAAGAGAATCTCAACATGGCATCAGAGGAACAGATCTAACCTGATCTTCTTCCATGGCTCACCAACGTGCTGATTCTCTGCTCCGTATCCAAGACCAAGAACGACGAAATCCTTGGTCCATTGATCCGAAACCCATTCTACCTCATTTTCATCTTCAGAGTTCTGATTCTCCAGGAATGATACTTGTCAATCAAATCCTGTTAGGAACTATTAACTACATCCCTTGGAAACGATCGATGGAGATTGCTTTGTCCTGCAAGAACAAACTCGTCTTCGTCAATGGAAAGCTTCCAAAACCAGATCCACTGATCCTACTTTTCCTCAATGGGAACAGGTAAATAATATGGTCATTTCTTGGCTTATCAATTCTGTCTCAAAAGACATTGGTCAATCAATCATCCATGCAACCACTGCCGAAACCATGTGGTTCAATTTATCTCGCCGCTTCGCCAACAGTACCAGTTCTCGTCTATATGGCCTTCGTCAAGCCATTTCTTCCTGTAATCAAGATTCATTGTCAATTGAGACATATTACACTAAGCTTAAACAACTGTGGGACGAACTCGATGCAATCACATCCATCCCACCTTGTCAAGATCACTCAGAATGTTCTGTCATCAAAGCCTGGGAAAATCAACAGGATGAGCAAAAGATAATGCAATTTTTGATGGGGTTAAATGATGTATTCAAACCAGTTAGAGGACAAATTCTCCTGATGAAGACTCTTCCATCTATTGAAGATGCCTATTCCATGTTGCAGCAGGAAGAACGACAGATATCCATTACCTTCAATCAACCTGTTGACGATAATATATCTGCTTTCTCAATTGGACAAAATTCCAATCCAAAAAGCAACTGGAATTCCAATAGTCAAAATGCTAATTGGAATACCACCAACAGACGTAACACTTGGTGTGACCATTGCCAAATGCCAGGTCACATTAAGGCAAAATGTTACAAACTTGTTGGCTATCCGGCGAATTACAAAGGCAAGGGACACAAAAAACAACAAAGGAAATTATCGCCATGAAATAAATCATGTTGAAAATCTCAAATCAGACATGCAGATCACCAATTCCAAACAAGGAGGTTCTCCTTCAACATTCAATGGTTGATACTTCAATCAAGAATCAAATTTCTTTTCTCAAGAACAATTGGACAGCATTCTTGCTTTAATCCAACAACAGAAACGCATCACCACTGATCCTATTCAACGATTAGCAGGTATAAGTTCTTGCTTTTCCCTAAAACGCAAGGTTGATAACTGGATTTTGGATAGTGGTGCGACGGATCATATCACTCAATCTTTTTCTCTTCTTCATGAGCCACAACTGCTTTCTTCAACCACACAAATTCATTTACCAGATGGCTCTAGTGCCGCAGTGACTCACTCAGGCACCGTTTGTTTTTTCAGAAAATTTCAAACTTCATCATGTGTTGTTTGCTCCTACATTTACTCACAATTCAATATCTATCAGTAAACTGAGCAGAGATTCAGATGTTTCTATCCTTTTTCATGTGATCACTGTGAATTACAGGACCCTTTGAAGAGGACATCTGAGGTTATTGGAAGATATGTTGCAGGACTGTATCATTTCTCTCCACCAGACAATGTTGATAACCAACAAATTCCAATGGCAAATCACATCAGCATACACAAAGCCATCTTATGGCATCATCGATTGGGACATATTTCAACTTCCAAGTTAAAATATCTTCTACCTTTTCTTCCTGATCTCCAAACAGTCACTCATCATGAATGTGAAATTTGCCCCTTGGCAAAACAAACTCGATTACCCTTTAATAGAGTGCTACTTCTTCTACATGTATTTTTGATTTGGATACATTGTGACACTTGGGGTCCTTACAAAATTGCATCTCACCATGGTTTCAAATATTTCTTAACAATTGTAGATGATTTTAGCAGGAATACTTGGACTTACCTGATGAAATCAAAGAAGAAGTTCCTTCTATTTTGCAGTCTTTCTTTCATTTGATAAAGAATCAGTTCAACACATCGTTTAAAGTATGTAGAACTGATAATGGATCTGGATTTCTCAATCAGAAACTAAGACAATTATTTTCCCAAAATGGGATAATTCACCAACGAAGCTGCATTTATACACCGCAACAGAACGGTATACCCGAACGGAAACATCGTCATGTTCTTGAGGTAGCTAGAGCTTTACGATTCCAAGCAAATTTGCCAATTGAATTCTGGGGAGAATGTGTTCTCACAGCAACATTTTAATCAACAAGATTCCTTCAAGTGTTTTTCACAATAAATCACCCTTTGAAGTCCTATTTAACAAACCTGCCAACTATACAAATCTGCGTGTTTTCGGTTGCTTATGCTATGCAACAACACCCACTGTTCAACGTGATAAGTTTGAGGCAAGAGCTGTAAAATGTGTATTCATTGGATATCCAAATGGGCAAAAAGGATACAAACTGTATGACTTGAGCAGCCACCAATATTCATCAGCAGGGACGTTAAATTCTGTGAACAGATTTTTTCCTTTTTCCTATTCTACTCCTAAGATTGGCATTCCCTTTCCTTTTGACAACACTGAATTTGAAATATTATCCACTACTCCAGAAACAACATCTATTGACACAGAAAAGCATGGAATCAAGATCACACATCAACATCATCCGATTCTTTTTTAGATACAACAATACCTCTAAGAAATTTACCAGCAGATTTCAATCCAAGGAGATCATCAAGGACATCTCATCCTCCTTCATGGCAGAAAGACTATGTTTGTTCCTCCATTTCATGTACAAATGATTTTATTGAACCACAACATTATTCCCAAGCTTTTCAAAATCCTTTCTGGAAAGAAGCTATGTCCAAAGAAATTCAAGCTCTAGAAGACAATCAAACCTGGTACATTACGGAATTGCCTTCTGGAAGAAACCTATTGGATGCAAGTGGATTTACCGCATCAAATACAAGTCGGATGGTACAATTGAAAGGTATAAAGCTCGATTAGTGGCAAAAGGATTTACTCAAATAGAAGGCTTGGATTATCAAGATACTTTTGCACCCGTCGTTAAAATGACGACCGTTAGATGTTTTCTTGCTGTAGCATCAGCTAATAATTGGCCTATATTGCAATTAGATGTTGACAATGCCTTCTTACATGGAGATTTAAATGAGGAGGTTTATATGAAGATACCACCAGGTTTTCTCATTCAAAATTCCTATCAAAATCCAGTATGCAGGACTAACTAAATCATTGTATGGCTTAAAGCAGGCGTCAAGACATTGGTTTGAAAAATTTTCAGTTACCATTCAGGATCTTGGTTATGTTCAATCACAAAATGATCATTCCCTTTTCACTAAGAAGACTGGTCACAATTTTACGGCATTATTAGTCTACGTTGATGATATTATAATAACCGGGAATGATATTACTGAAATAACATCATTCAAAACTAAGTTACATGCAAAGTTTAAAATCAAAGATTTGGGAGAATTAAACTTTTTCTTGGGTTTAGAAGTTGTCAGAAATAAAGATGGTATTCACCTAACTCAACAGAAATATGCTAATGACATTTTGAAAGATGCTGGCATGGCAAACTGCACTCCAACTAGCCTTCCAATAGAACAGAATCGTGGATCAATGATTTGGATGGAGAAGAACTCAAGGATCCAAGCTTTTACAGAAAATTGTTGGAAAACTCATCTACTTGACTGTTTCCAGACCCGACCTCACTTATGCAGTTCATATCCTAAGTCAATTCATGGCTAAGCCTAGAATTCCTCATTTGACAATGATTCGAAAGGTCCTAAAATATTTGAAAGGATCTATTCACCAAGGGCTGTTCTTCCCAGCACATAGCACAATTCAATTAGAAGCCTATTGTGATGCAGATTGGGCAGCTTGTCCCAAGACACGCCGTTCCATTTCAGGTTATTGTATCAAACTTGGAGGTGCGCTGATTTCCGGGAAAACTAGAAACAGAATACAGTATCCAAATCTTCGGCTGAGCCATGGCATGTACATGTTGTGAAATAACCTGGCTTCTGAATCTACTAAGTGACTTACAGATTACGAATTTAACACCTGTGTCCCTCTTTTGTGATAATCAAGCAGCTCTACACATCGCATCCAATCCCGTCTATCATGAAAGAACGAAGCATATAGAGCTGGACTGCCATCTTGTTCGTGAGAAGTTAGAAGCAAAGATTATTTCACCTAATTACCTTCCCACCAAACAACAACCTGCAGATCTTTTCACTAAAGCTGTTGGGAAAATGACTTTGCATAATCTTCTACCCAAGCTGGGCATTTGTAACCTTTTACAAATACCATCTTGATGGGGTGTGTTGAAATAAGAAATGTATTTGTTTATGTTTCCTTGTTTTGATGTCTACACGTGTTGAACAACTGTCATCTTATCATACGTGTATTGTTTTCTTTCTTCCTTATAAATACCCTTGTATTCTCTGTTTCAAAATAAAGAAGAAAGGCCGCTCATTATGCATTTGCAATTCAACTTTCCCGCTCCTATTTTTGTGTGTGTGAGGGAAGTTTTGATTCCTTCTTCTCCTCTTCTTGGATCGTAACCAAGAGAATCTCAACACTTGGCATGGCTTTGCCTCGTCTTTTCCCTCCGATTAACAAAGGCAGCTAGCGGAGTTTCATCATCCAACTGCAACTGAATAATTTTTATTATTATTTTAGTTAACTTAAAAATATGGTGAACAAGAAATTTTTAGTATATGAAAAAACCTGGAAATTGCATGTCCTCGTGTTGTGCCCAACACGTATATATTTGCCACACTTAGTACTAAGATTTCGTTTTGTAGGGATAACCCTATCATCCTCTTCTTGCTCTCTTTTCTTATTTTATTGGTCTTCCGGGTAACCACTTTATTGGAGGTAATATGCCAAAAGTCTTTAAATATTTCTCGTTGTAATAGCAACAATTTGTATATGCTTCTATATTACTCCGCTTTGTGAGCAGCAAAATCTAATGCAGAAGGCCTACATGGAATTTCAGATATATCTCAAGCACTACAATCATATTTTCTACTCATTAAGTATGTAGAGTATTTCCAACACTCACTTGAAATTCAAATTCACCCCCCACAAGTATTGTGCACTTGATTGACATGTCTCACCATGTTGTTATAGAACATTTCTCATTCCTTTAAGTTTTATTTCAGGATAGTCCTTCACAAAGTTGACTAACTTATCTGTCATCCACTCCGAACTTGCCTTTTGGTCATATCAAGTGCACAACTCAAAACAATAACATAAACAACAAAATAAAAGCGGACATTCACAAAACTGATATAAAGAAATACATCCACATTTATTAAAAAAATCTTGAACACAACTCAAAATTTTTACCGGAGATTGATTATTTTTACTCAATAGAAGCCGGAACCAAAAATTTTACGTTTTACTTGAGTGTAGCTCATTTTAAATTTGTCATAAACTATTTCGATGCACACTTCCTGCAGGTTAAAATTGGCTTAGGTTCCTCTACATTAGATTCTGGAAAAGGCAAAACTACAATGTCAGGAAAGAGGAACTTTTGATTTTGTAATTTGAGAGTAGGTTAGATAACCAAAGAGAACTAAAATCCTTGCCGAAGAAGAAGATGGAGCCTAGAACTGGGGCAAGCCTTGCTGAAGAAGAAGATGGAGCCTCCTGGAACCAGGCCAGGCAAGCCTCGCGAAGAAGAGGATTATGCCTTCCGGCGAAGAAGACGAAGAAGATGGAGCCTCGCCGATGTCGCAAGTGCTCGCCTCGCCGAACTAGGGCAAGCTGTGCGGGATCGAGATTGGGGGAGGCGGAGAAAGTGAAAAAGTCTCGACTAATCGAGGCTAATATAAATGGTATTTTCGACTATTCATAAAATTTGGCTGAAATTTTAGATGAAAGGGTGGTTTATAAACTGGGCAAACTTGTAGGGGAGGCTCTCGCAATTTTGAAACATAGAGGGGAGGTTCCTATAACTATGCAAACTCGCAGAGGAGGCCACAGATGGGAGGAGCCAATCCGCCGCCAATAGTAGTCAACCATTAGTGCAAAATTGAAACTATCGAATCCTGTGCGCCCCCACTTTGGGTGTGCACTGGCATAGCCGTAGCCTGTGCACACTCAAAGCAACCCATAGACAAGCGGAGCCCGTTCAAAATCAAGAGCAGTTGAGCATGAGCATAGCCCATGCGAAGACTGCTAATTATACAAAATAAGTTAAAAGAAATGATAAAGAATATAACTACCATGTCTTAAGAGTATAACTTAGCCAAAAGCTAACAATCAAGCACTTGACAGTAACCTTTCAATTTTTTTAATTCTCTTATCAAGCATGTTGAGATTCCAAAATGAAACTAATAATTTAGACTTTAGTTTTTTTTTTAATATTTGTACCAGTGTTTCATAAAAGCTTAGTCAAATTTATTCTGCCAGTTGAATTATCACAATGATTTGTCACATGAACATTTATTTTTCATAGGCAGCAGTATCCTGTTGATAGAAGTTGTATATATATATATAGATGAAAAGAGAAAATAGTCTCTCTTAACATTTCTATGGACAGTAGTACGCGCACCGTTTACTAAATTTTAAGATACTTTTTTATGGACGGCTCTGGCTGTTGGGAATGCGAGCAAATAATTTCGACCAGAGCACCTGTTTCAATTCGAGCAAGCATCTATGCGACCGCGTTCGGCGGTATGCGAATACACAACAAAAATGCGGAAATAATAAAACACACAGAAAAATTTAACGTGGAAAACCCAATTGGGTGAAAAACCACGGGACGATCGGAGTCCAACCCGGAAAGTCTCCACTAAAAATGTGTGATGCACGAATTACAGGCTTTCCTTCCACCGATCCACAAAGGATCTCCACGCCTCCACTACAAGCACAATCCACACAGGATTACACCACCTTCTCTCCAACAATACACTCACAATCATAGTATTGCAGAAAAATGAAAAACAAGAAAGTGAGAGGCGTTACCCGGATGGATTGACAAATCCGTCTCAACGTCAAAGATGACGTTCTCCAAACCACGAATGAGGGTGGCTGTGTGCAGCCCCTCCCAACTTCGTTCTGCAATCGATGGCGGCGGCAACCCCCCCTTGACTGCAATAGGCGGCAGCGGCAAGCAGCCCCTCCAGAACTCAACAGACGGCAGTCCCTTCAAAGCCTCAACCAGGCGGCAGCCCCCTCCTCAAAGCCTCAACCAGGCGGCAGCCCCCTTTCTCAAAACCTCAACCAGGCGGCAGCCCCCTTCCTCAAAACCTCCAGGCGGCCGGACTCCTCCAAACCAGTGGCAGAAAAATGAGAGGGAGAGAGGAGGTGTGCGGCGGTTTCAAAAAAACTGAGAGAGGGAGAGCAGGATGTGCGGCAGTTTTCCAAAAAGAAAAAAAGGGAGAGAGAGAGAGGGGGAGATGATTAGATTAGGTTTTTGTTTTTATTTTATTTATTTTCTTTTTAATTTTAAAACAAAACCAACAAAAGGATAACGGGTTATCGTGTACCCGGTGATTTTTGTTCGACTCGGATGAGAACCACACTCAATACTGGCAGCATGCGCAATAATATCTTGTGATATTGGATGGCAAGAGGCTTACCCAGTCAAAATCGGGATGCATGAGAGCAACGTAGTCGTTGTAGGATATGCAGGTGCCAAGAGAAAATAGTCTCTCTTCAACCAGTTGGACAACGACTTGGTCTGGTAGACTATTCCTAAAGTGTTGAATCTCTATCTAGAACCAAGAACAGATCGCAGCCATTATGCAAATAATCAAATGAAAATTGTTAAAAGCAAATAAAAATGGCAATCCAAAGAACAAAAATTGAATGCATTTCTTATGAAATTCTTTTTAATCAATTTTCATTGTATGTATTTCAAAAAAAAAAAAGGAACAATGACGATGTCTAAGCGCCTCCAGAATTCATTTGGTTTCTCTCCAACTTCTTTTCCAATTGGATATAATGATTCTGACTTTCATATGCAACTTTGCATTAAAAATTTCTTTGGAAATGTCTATGTGAATCTAGAAATAGCCATTTCTAATTTGCTTTTAACAATCTAGAAATAGCCTAGTACATAAACACTTTGCTTGACAGATTGGTGTGTACTCGCATGCATATTGACTCAACAAAATGAACTATGCGAGGGATTGTTAGTGTAGAGGCGGGATTTCTTAAAAAAATAGTTATCCAAACTCGGCATTTAGTTGAAACGTCATGCACTCGATTATCCATACAATGAGGATTGATCACACGACATAAATACGTAATTTAGTTTAGAATCCTAAAACTAGATGGAGAAATCACCAAAATATTCTAGAAAAATTTCCACTACCAACCATCATAACATGAAGCACCCATTGGATATATGAAATTTCGAACCATGCGATACGACAATGATTACTCTAAATTTAATTAATTGCTACAGAAATGAAAACGCATGAAGTTGTACAACCAATGTTGGAGATCGATGTCATCCAACATGTCTGCAGGGGAAGGAGGTCAAGCGCTCCTTTTTTTGTTAGACATATGGGTTCCATTATGTTCAATTCTTCTTTATTTGATCTTCCAAAAGATTAATTTATGACGAAGGAGGTCCAACACTCTTCTTTTTTGTTAGACATCTGGGTTTTGTCACTTTAAATTTCTCTTTATTTGTTCTTACTCAAAAGATTAATTTATGGCCTTCACCTTGTAGGGGGGGGGGGGGGGGGGGGGGGGGTGGAACTCTTTTTGTTAGGGTAACTTATTAATATTTACCAACACACAGAAGACCGATTATTATGCTAGTGTTTGCAATAGAAGTTTTCACCACAGGATCGAATAGCACTGGCAAGCTCACCTTCGAACACGCTAACAAGTCATTCATAAGGTGAGCATCCACATTGCATACAAAAGGAGGTTTTGAGGAAGTAAAAAAATAAAAAGAAGCACCAATACTCAAGGAACGAACCTGTAGAAGTTCTCTTATCCTCCATTAGAAACCAAGCAATAGGCATTTGGCAAGCTTGGAGAACACACCAATATCACAACAGTTTTCAAACTCTTGGACCTGATGTTCATATGATATGCATATGTTAGAAACATTATAGGTGTATAGGCACATCCTTGATTCAACCAAACTAAGGACAATTCAACAATAACATTGAATAATATATTTTATGTATAGATAGCTTGGCAGTTTAACTTGTTTGTGAGGTAGGTTCAGACTATCTTAGCTTATGCTCTGTTTGGGACATCAATGATGTTTGACGTGTGACGGTGTGAAATTATTGCAGTAAACTCAATGTTGGCGGTTTACCTACATTTGAAATAATCATAACAACATTTTTCGCACATATTTCTATTTATGGAGTCTAGGAGTTCATGACCATTAAAGCTTGACCACGTTTACACGATTGTGATAGTGCTTCGACATAAAACATTGTTTATGAAAAACAATATTCGTGAACGCACCTATCCAAATGATACCTGCATTTTTTATAACTGTATTCACAAACACAACCGCTTTCAGACTATTCTCCTAAGAAGATCATCAATGACTAATATTTAAATCTCATTAGATTGGGATGAAAATCACATCCATGTCATTGATCTTACATGTTTTCAACTTTATAATTTTACAATATTGAAGCAATTAAGGAAAAAAGTACGAGAAAGAGCTTCCATTTTTAGACAACTTCTAACTAAAAAATGAAGGTGTCGTCTTTCAAGCACACACAATGAAACAATATTCATCATAATAAGACATGGTTCTAGTTTACTAATTTTCTAAGATCCACATCTTTGAAGCAGTAATTCATTTCAAAAATTATTTGACTTTTAATTATAATTCTTTGCAGCATGTTCACATATGATGTGGTTCAATAATTCTTTGGAACATGTCCCTTTTAAATAATGCGGTGTTAGTGAGACGCTCATGCATAATATCTTGCGACTATCAACCGAGGAATAACTAGACGTGTGTAAATGCCGAACATTCGCGCGCATTCCGCGTCATGAAATAAATCTTCTAGAGGCATGCAATCCGAGTAATGAAAAAAAAACAATATTTCAAATTATCGACAAATAGGAAAAAATGGAAACTAAGGCAAACTCTGAATTTTAAAGATGAAATAAAATCAAACATAAAACTATAAAAACAGATGGGGGAGCAAATGGAGATAAAGGAGTATACCATAACCTCTCAGGCGCGGTGGTCGGAAGCCGATATCTGGAGTTTTGGGTCAAGCTACCTTTGGTTTGAACTGAATGGGAGCAGGAAACAATAGAAAGCTCTTGGTCGATATCAACAGGAGGCTTGGAAGGGCTGGAGCTGCTGGTGGCGCCCGTGGATGACAAGGACAAGATGCGTCGGCCTGCAGATCGACGGATCCACCGATGATTGGCGGAGCAGAGGTTGTCGGAACCCTAGGTGGACTCCGGTGGCGACGACGAGGCCGGAGGAGTCGGGCGACGTCAATCGGCTGGAAGCTTGGCAGAATGGAGTCGCGCATGAGAGGAAAAGTGGGGGCTGGACCTTGGTAAAGAGAGAATTGAGTTCTCTGTTCCCAAATTTTTGTCCCAGCTGCCTAATTCAATGGGGGGGGGGGCATCGGTCACACCAATAAAATGAAAAAAATGCGCGAGTGATATGTGCGAAACACACTGACGCATGCTAATAACATACGCAAAACATATAGCGATATTTAACCTGCGCAGAAATAAAGAAAATATCAAGCGTGAAGACGTGCGCGACACTAATAAAAATGCTGGAAATAAAATTAAAAGAAGATGCGACTCAGGTTGCATCAAACTCACAGTCAACTAGTCAAGCGGAGCCCGTTCACAATCAAAAGCAGTTGAGCACGAACGTAGCCCGTGTGAAGACCGCTAATTACACAGAAAAGTTAAAAGAAATAATATCAAGAAATGATAAAGAATATAATTGTCTTGTCTTAATAGAGTTATAGCATAGTCAAAAACTAACAAATAAGCAGTTGACAATAACCTTTTTTTAATCAAATTTAACTGTCTGATTATTTACTGTCTTTTTATTAGAGCTCATACACCTACTATGATAGGTTTACGGTTATATTAAAGTGTAGGGTACTCTATAACATGACATTATGATTTTACAATTAAATTTTTAATCTCACAAAAATTATCAATTGGTGGGAATTGAACACAAGTTCCCACGATGACAAGCAAAATTTCCACTATTTTTTTTATTTCTTAAATTCCGCTTCCAAACGTGGTTTTCCATTGTCAAGATGTTTCTGATTATTAGGCTTCGTTTGGCGTAGCTTATTTGCTCCGATGAGTTGGGTCAAAAACGTCATTATCATAGATTGCATGTTTGGCAAGACAAATGCTACGACCCCTACCATGAAAATAAACTAGTTTTGAGCATAAAATCCATGATAATAAAGGTCACGAACCGTCGTTCGTGAACGCCAGACCTCACACAAAAACAATTCATGCATTTTATGCTCAAAACTAGTTTATTTTCCTTCTAGCGGTCATAACCTTTGTCTTGCCAAACATACATTCTATGATAACGGCGTTTTTGCCCAAACTCGCCGGAGCAAATAAGCCGCGTCAAACGATGCCTACGTTCTCCCCGAAGATTCTTCCGGGTTTCTATTATAGTTTCATTTTTTGATTTCATACAGAAAAAGCATTTTAATCATGTTTTTGCAAAGTATTTTGGTTTATAAGTTCATGTATTTTTTCTTAATGAATACAAATGGTTGTTCTTCGTTATAATCTTTGTACGATGATTGTTCCTCTGCTTTTCCTATGCACTGAGGATTTGATCCATTATGTTACAGGAGGTGTTTGATTGATGTTGTTGGATTTGATCCATTATGCTACATTGCTATCATGTGCACAATACACATGTGCACATTGGGCCGCGTAAAAACTACTTTGTCGGGGGAACTCGTGCACAATAATCTCCCGTGAGCTGCAGTACTGTTAGATAACTTCTTGTTACGAAAATTCGAGTACAATGAAAAATGAAACAGAAAATAAATAATCATAGACAACACAAATTTACGTGGTTCACCCGAAAATGAGATACGCTCACGAGCAGCAGCAGTCAGATTTTCACTATCAAGAACAGAGGTGGTTATGAAAAGTGGGCGAATTCCGAACTCATGACTCTACAATGACTTAATATAACACTATGTATACAAAAAATTAGGTTTGCACGTCATCGACACATGACCGTGTTGTTCGAGCGTGAGCATCGAAAGGTCACATCTCTGCCTTCTGGATGTGCCCACAGACTTCTGGAACGGCCCCAACTGCTACACGCGCTCGACACACGGGCGTGTCATTCAAAAGTCGCATATGGTCACGGGTACCTGCATCCAGGTGTCTCCATGCCGTGTAATTGTCGACACACCTTTGGCATCCAAGTGTCTCTAGATCGTGATCAACAGCGGCAGAACTAGGATTTTAGTGTCGCCCGGGCACAATTATTTGTAACATACATATAATTTTTTTAATATTTCCTCAAAGTAAAATCAAAACATATCATTAAAATTTCTGCTAGTTATCAAAACAAAACATCATAAAAAACTTACATATTAACATGATACTTTGCGTTTACACTCTCTAAAAATGTGAAAGAATTGCTTCATTTGTAATAGTATCTGCAACATCTTTTTCAATGTAAGCAATCAAGCAATCATTCATTCATTCGTCCTCCATTCTGTTTCGCAACTGATTTTTTATTATCTTCATTGCAGAAAATGTTCTTTCGACAGTAGCTGTTGCAACTGATAATAGGCAAGCCAACTTCAACAATCTAAAAACTAACTGATAATGATCTTGTTTTTGACTCCACTAACTTTTTAAGAAGTCCGCTGATTCCTTTAACTTCAGAAAATGTGTCAGTTGATATTGATCACATGTCAAAAATATATATGACAAGTTGTCCTTCAAGTAACCACAGCTCTATTGGAGTGAAATCATGTGGATATAATTCAGCAAGTCGAAGTAATTTTTGTTTATCATAAGAAATAAATTGATCCTTTGGGTCTAGAGAAGCGACGCATAAAAACAATTATGTGTTTACTTCATCAAAACGATCATTTAACTCGTCTAACATGCAATCAAGCACTGCATTAAAAACTTCAATCCTAAAATAGTGCACATTTGTAATGTCACTTGCATTGTGTCTTGATCTGCCCGGTTGAATGAATTTCTCATCCATATTCAGAACTTTTATGTCGTGTTTACTACAGAAAGAAGAGACTTGAACCATGAAGGATTGCCACTCGTCTTCATCATTTATCATCTTCAATAGTAACATCTTTGACAACTTTACGAAATGCATTACGTTGACAATATCTTGATCTTTCCTTTGCAAAGCCTGTGATAATTCATGTGTTTTGCTAAAATATTTTTCATCAAATGAATCACAAATGCAAATTTGAAGGTCAAGATAACTTGTAGAAGTGCGCTTGACATTCCTCTTTGGTTTCCACTTGCCCATCAACTATGATAATCTCTAGCACATCAACAATATAAGAGAACATACGACAAAATTTAAAACTGTACCATAATGTGAACTCCATCTTGTGTCTCCAGCTCGTTTGAGCTATAAATGTTGATTTAACCCTTGCCCACTTTCTAAGTCTCCGCACCCAAGCTCTCTAGCAACTCGATCAACTTCTAGAGCTCTAATAGAATCACGTTGTTTGCAAGAGCCACCAATAACATTCAAGACCGTGTTAATAAGTGTGAAAAACTCAGCAATATCAAAGTTTCCTTCTGCAACAGCTACTAATACCAATTGCAATTGATGTGCAAAACAGTGAACATAAAAAGCATAACTATTTTCATTCAAAATTAATGTTTTTAACCCTCTAAACTCGTCTTTCATATTGCTGGCGTCATATCCTTGTCCACGCAATTTAGAAATACTAAGATCATATTTCATAAATAGATTATCAATAGCAGATTTAAGAGATAGTGCAGTAGTATTCGATACATGAACAAAACCAAAAAGACGCTCTGTAATCATGCCATTGGAATTCACATATCGTAAAACAACGGACATCTGCTCCTTGGTTGAAACATCACGGGATTCATCCACTAAAATTGCGAAACAATCTTCTCCAATATCACGAACAATCTGTTTTGTTGTCTCAATTGCAAATGTTGATACTATTTTCTTTTGAATCTTTGGCGATGTAAGTTGACAATTTTGAGGAGCATTTTGTCATCATTATGTGACGCAAGAGAGTCCAAAAGCTCAAGAAATTTCCTCGATTGATAGACTCTTTACTCTAACCAATCTTTAAATTCGTTATACCAATTCTTATTGAAACGACGAGCTTTGTGCCCGATTTCTGTTTGAGGGGAATTTTCTAAACGAGGTTGGCAAAGACCCATTTGCAAATAATATCTTCTTATGGAGTCTTGAAGATTCACATCATAAGAGTTTATAGGACTTTTGGCACTTTGCACCCCCCAAATAGGGGTGTATGGCACTTTGCACCCTAAAGATTTAGTTTTGGCACATTGCACCCCCCAAACCTATTAATATGGCACTTTGCACCCTATCTTATTTTTCTTATTATTTCTTGATTTTTAATATGAAATAGGGAGGGTATTTCGGTCATACAATTTCAAAAGCCATTTATTTCTTTTAATCATACCATTTATAATCATTCGTTACACCACATAGCAGGTTTTTTTATTAGCCCCTGGCGGGCATGCAGATTCCTCCTGCTCTGACCAGTGAGCTTCAATATTATAAATAGAAAACTTGGACAAATTATTGTATATAATCCAAAGACTTAATACGAAACTTGGATAAATCGTGGATTAAAGAAGAGAAAAGTCCAAAAATCATATTTAATCTGGTACAAAAAATTATAAGACCACATGAATTGAAACAAAATAGCATACGGAGCTTGCAGCCTCCTACAACAGTTCATAGTTTTTGATCCATAAACATTAAAATTACAATTCTTGAATAGAAATAACTAATGTATTGACACCTCCTACAACAGCAATATCACCAAGTGCAAAATAGCATACGGAGCTTGCAGCCACCTACAGCAGTTCATAGTTTTTGATCCATAAACATAAAAATTACAATTCTTGAATAGAAATAACTAATGTATTGACACCTCCTACAGCAGCAATATCACCAAGTGCAATCATCCTTCATCACCTGCATGAGTACACAACAAAACTATTGTTTAAATATCCATATCATATCTGACTAAATGTTAAGATTATGAAACTAAGTGTCTAGAGAAACCAGACTGCATATATGTGTCGCTTAATGGTTCTTGTGAAATAATATTTTGGCCCGAACTTGTATTTGTTGCCTTCCTCTTGACCTACAAAAGAGCACAATATAATCATGGTTTTCAAATTGATATACTTTCAAATGAAATGAAATTTCATACTAACCGTTAATTTTAATCGCAAAGTAGATGATGGTATTGTGGTTGCTGTAGTTTTGGACGACTGACTACAACCATTTTTATTATGCCCACTTTCCTCACAATTAGAGCATGTGTACTTTGAGCCTTGTCTTTTTAACCCATATTTTTTCTTGTCTATCTCATCTGTTTCCTTCCTCCTGGCATGTCCTAAAGGCCTTCCACGCTTCTTTTGTTTTACAAACCATGGTGTCACAGGTAGTAGGTTGGAATTGGGCCACTCTTTTTGCCCTTTTATCGGGTTTAACATGTACTCATATGCCAACAAAAAGGTACTTTTCTTGAACCAATAATCAACGTAGTCTTCGACATTCTCCCTTTTGTAGAAAATGCACGCTATGGCATGCACGCAAGGAATACCACTAATGTCCCACTTGTTGCAACTGCAACTTTTGATAGCTAAATCAACTATCCATTTATCACCAAGCCATCCTTTTACTTCAAATTTGTCCATTCCATTCCACCCCAAACTGTAATCTTGAACCCCCCTTTTATTAATCTCCAAAATTTTTTGTATTGCAGGACAAATCTCTCCATTATATCTCAACATCTTATCCCTTTGCGTATGAACTCTCTTCATCATAATAACTCTTATAATTTCGAGCATCGTTATTATAGGTTTCCCTCTAGCCTTTAAAATAACGTTATTGAAACATTCACATAGATTGTTCAGCAATATATCACATTTGGGCCATGTGCTAAAATGTGATCTCGCCCAATTTTTTGGATGCCTTTGCTTAATCCAATCGTAAACAGCTGTACCGAAGGCCTTCATTTTTTCAATTTCATAATTAAAATCAACAACTCTAGTTGCTGAAGCGGCCTTCCATAACATAGATTTTAAATGTATACCCTTATGCTTGAGTTTGAAATTATTGTACATGTGCCGTAAGCAAAACCTATGCTCGGCATTGGGTAATAACTCTTCGATTGCTCTAAGAAGCCCCTTTTGCTTATCAGATATGATAGTCCATACATAGTTGTTAACAATTTTTAAATCTTGAATAAGAAGTCCCACAAACCATTCCCATGATTTTCTGTTTTCTTTCAAAACAATAGCGTATGCAATTGGAAACATACCATTATTGCCATCTATGCCAACGGCACACAATAGAACTCCACCCTTCGAAGTCTTCAAGTGAGTACCATCCAAACCTATAACTGGCCTGCAGCCGGCAATGAACCCTTTTTTCAATGCACCCCAACAAATGTATAAACTCTTGAATGTGCATGTTGGAGAATTTAATGCTTGCTTACATTTGACTTTTACCGTTGTGTCTGGGTTCGTTCGACGAATTTCCTCGCAATAATCCCAAAGCCTTGAATATTGCTCCAACTCAGTCCCATGGTTCATTTTGGTTGCATGTTTCTTTGCTCTGTACATCTTCCAAATGGATAGCGAAGTTTTGTTCTCCATTTGCATCAATTCTTGCATTGAATTTACAGGCCACTCTGGATTACTCCTAAGATGATGTTGATATTTTTTTGCAAGAAAGTTTGATGTGCAATGACTAGAGCTTGCGGCTCTATAACAAGTGTGCTCTCCTTTGATTGACTTGACTTGGAATGTTTTATCCTCCTTTGAAATGAAAGAAGCATACATTACCCAACCGCATTCACAAGTCACCTGAATTTTATCGCTGCAATTTTTGGTAAATTGCAAAGGTCTTCCTTGAATATTTGAGTATGTACGCACAACATCTCTAAAGTCTCCCGCGGTATTGAAGCACAGTCCGACTTCAAATTCAAAATTCGAGTCATTTGCATTGCTCTGATAAATATGATAAAGTGAAGACTTATTTTTAGTTCTCTTTACAAGTCTATGTTGTTCAAGCAACTGATTTTGTTGATCTTTTTTACCTTCATTGGACTCACGGAATCCAACCCACTCAATGTCTTCGTCAATGTTGTCATCAAACTGTATGTCATCATACTCAAACTCACTATCTTCAAAATCATCACTGAAATTAGGATCGTCTTCATCACTATCCTCCTCGTTAATGCTGTCACTATCATTATCAAGATCCATTATCTCCATATCAAGAGCACCGTGGCTTTCTTGCTTTTCTTCATCACTATCCTCCTCGTCAATGTTGATATCAATCATATCATGGTCGTCACTTTCAATTGTGTCAACATAGATATCAACTACCCGCTCGAAGCTACAATAATTTAACAAATTCCTTGCTTCTTTGTCAGAAACAATGAGAATCAAATGGTTGCAATCATTGGGGCCATTTAAACTGCAATAAAATCTCACCCATCTCTCTTCACCCAATTGCATAGCCATTTCATGCAAATCCTTCAACATAAACTGGTTAGCATCGCAGAAATCAAAGTAGGTAATTTTTTTAGGCATATAGACAGTTCTACTAGAAGCAATGAATGATCCAGAATGATGCATCCTGATAGTGAAGAACATATTTTCATTTGCGGCATCTACACAAACAAATCACTATATAAATTAACGGTCTATTGTACGCTACCAATACGATAAGATTGCAAATATATTACCATAAATCGGAGCTTGAAGTGTAAATTCCAAAACATCAATTGCTCTTTGAACCCACACCATTGTAGATGACCCTTAACCTAGGAATACAAGTTATAATTTTTGTCATAAAAAAATGGAAACAGTCATGATAGGCAAAATCTCTAACAAAAGATGTAATAATTATGGACAAGCTACTCCTTGAATGAAAATGAGATGCGTCATTCTCATAATTGGTTATTCCTTGAATGAAACTGCATACGTTTTAGTGAAATTAATACTTGGCATAAGACATTAATGAAATCGTTGGGTTGTACTGAACCAACCTAAAACCCTAAAAACAGGGAAAAAATTAGAAAAGAGGAGGTTCTGAGCTTACAGACAGCTATGTAGAAGGAAACCGACTAGCTTGGAGAAAAACCAGCGAGCTTGGAGAAAATCGCTGAGCTTGTACGATACCGGAAAAGGCCACCGGCGTCGATCAGGGAGGAGATCGCCTATCCACCTGCGAAGCGCCGAGCTGCGGTAAATGTGAAGGAGACGGTAAAAAAGGGAGTCCTCTCGGTAAAACCTAAGTTCTTTTTATGACTTGACCAAAATACCCTCCCTATTTCATATTAAAAATCAAGAAATAATAAGAAAAATAAGATAGGGTGCAAAGTGCCATATTAATAGGTTTGGGGGGTGCAATGTGCCAAAACTAAATCTTTAGGGTGCAAAGTGCCAAACCCCCCTATTTGGGGGGTGCAAAGTGCCAAAGTCCCGAGTTTATATGGTGTCTTAAACCAGGATCTGAATGTAAATCTTCTAGTTTAAACTGTTCTACTCGATGTCTTTTACCCATTGAAACTAACTCTTGCAAATTGACAGCACTTTGATTTGATCCTAATTTTGAAAAAAATTTATCCATTGGACAAATAATTACCATGCAAGCAAGTTAAAAAATCTATTGATTCTAAACCAAAAAAACTAAGGTACAAATAACAATGTGCATGAAACAAATACTAACAAAACTAAAAAAGCAAGACACTGTTTGGTTAAGCAAGACACTGTTTGGTTCTTCAGATTTTCCATATATGCTACTTGCTGCCTTATTCTGCTGAGCATTTAGTCGATTTTGGGTCCCCGAAACAGAAAAGGATTGGAATTTTATTTATTATTGTCTTATTCTGCTTTATTCTGCCTTATTCTATTGTCTTCAGATTTTCCATCGGCCATCGTCTACATTGAGCTTTTTATTTGTGATTGGAATTTTAGCTTCTGCCAATCTGGTGGCAACTTTACAGAGAAAACCAACAAAAATGGTCATTTCTAGACTGATTCAGAGAGCAATTTCTACCAACAAAACTAAAAAACGTCGATGGAGAAAAGTAGAAAACCACTGGAGTCTGGAGAGCAATTTCTTACCCAATGACTGAACTTGGCACGAACGGGATGTCTGCGCGCGGTCTGCCGACTGGACTGCCATCTGCGACTCTGCGTCGATCGGCACCGACGGCACGGGATGATGTCGCCTGGAGGCTGGAATGGACAGATTCGTCGTCGCTCGCCAGATTCGTCGGGATGTCGATGGCCGATGGCCTCCTCCGTCGCTCGCGAAGTCGATGGCCGCCAGATTCGCCGCGCGAGAATGAGAAATTTAGGGCTTACGGTTTCGTCTTTCGCTCGCCTAATACTGTGCCTAATACACTTTCCGCGAATTTACGCCCGGGCACGTGCCCGAGCGTGTCCAGACTTGGGTCCGCTCGTGGTGATCAACACCAATCGTCGTCTTTGAGTTAGTATTCGAAGCATATAATTAACACTTATTTGATGTTGGATACATGACTAATTAATTTCACCCTTCTACTATTTCTTTCTTAAAGTTAAAATCACCTCGGCCTAGAATCTTATTTGTTGGCTATAACAAGCATGTTGGCTATTATAAGCATGTTGATGTTGCATCCAATTTGCTAGACTCTACTCTTTTTTTTTATGTGGGGCTTTATTCAGTTAGTCTTTATTCACTATTTGATTGAGCTACTTTTCAATTTTATCCCTTCCACTCTTCCACATAACCATAACAATGCATTTTTTGCATATTTATAATTTTTTCATTAGGATGAAAATAATTAAATAATATAAATTCTTAATATAATAAATAATTATATAGAATATATATTTTTTAATTAAGGAAATTTAGCAAATGTGCACTTATCCCACTGCCTTCCGTCGCCGGCATCGTCTCCCTCCTATCACCCGTATCGTCTCCCTCTTATCCACACGAAATCCCGAGTCAATGCTTAAACATGAGATTACATGCATGCATGTTACATATTTCTTATTTTTCTATGAGACCAAGGCCAAGCGGCGATGACATCGGGAAGAACCGCCGTTCATGAACGCCCGACCTCACCTAAAGAACTTCATTCACTGTTATGTTCAGAACTAGTTTTCTTTTCTTGGTGGCGGTCATAGCCTTTGTCATGCCAAACATACATTATATATATGTCGGAGGCGTTTTTTTATCCAAACTCACCAAAAAAAACACCGCGCCAAACGGAGCCCAAGTCTCCAGTCGACACTCATTGACCTTCGATCACTTGAATATGATTCATCTCAATCTGCATTTATGAAATTAATTATATTTACCTCCCCTCTAAGTTTCTCCGGTTTACAAATGGCCCCCTTCCGTTAGAAATCTGGACGAAAAAAGATAAAATCTGCCAAATTATATCATGTTATTCAATTTTACCCTTTGTAATGACTCTACATTGAAAGGGGTGATCTTTTCCTATGAAAATATAGATGGAAGTGATAAAATATGACAAATTATTTTATAATATTTCAATTTTAACCTTTGTAATAACTCTACGGTGCGTTACATTTTACCCTTGGTAATTAATCTAGAATCATTATAAAAGAATAAAATTGAAATATCATAAAATAATTTAGCTGATTTTATCATTTTACATCCATATTTCTGACGGAAGGGGTATTTTTGTAAACCGGGGAAACTTAGGGGGGGAGGGGGGAGATAAATGTAATTTTGAAAGATCGAGGGGTGCAATCTGTAATTATGCAAACTTCCAGGGGAGGTCCCGGTAATTAACCCTAATAGGTACTTAGCTTATCTAAGAGTGAGGGTATAATTAGAACGCTTGTTTTTCTATAACAATTTTCCACATATCGCTATATCAGCCCTAATGAAATATAAGAATAAAATTATCACATTATCATTAGAAGTTAGAACTTGCATTATAAAAATATAAACCAAATTTATCTTCAAAAAAAAACATGATGGAATTGATCATTTGAATTTATTTTCAATTATTTGTTTGGTTAGGTAGAAATTGAGTGAATTTTTCTCTCTCTTTCGTGATTGGTTGATGAAAAAGTACATTTCTTATTTTAGTGGCAATCATGTAAAATAAGAACCTTATTCCATATTAGAGTTTATTAAATAATGGTTGGAAATGTCAAATGTGAGAGTTTGCTCGAAGCATTCAGAGGAGGATCAAGGTGAAATCCACTCCCTGTTGCCCCTAGCGGGTATATATATAGGGAGAACCCTAGGAGTGTCTACGAGGATGGGTATCGGTGTACCCAACTGACCCGTTATACCATCGAACCCGTTATTTGATCAAATATACATTAACAATCTCCTCATATATTTGTGACAAATAACGTATACATTTCGAAGTGCAGAAAGTAGTAAAGCAAAATTATTTCAAGGCTTCTAGTTTCTCTAGAATCATATTTACAAGAAATCACAGCGGATCAATGGTTTGTTCCTCTTTGATATTAATTGTCACACCCACGCGGTAAACTCGAGTCAATACGGTGAGAACAGTAATGTGATTAATTATCTTTTTTTAGTACACGGATCAAGAGGATGAAAAAAATTATATTTTATTGATATTTCACAATTTACAAATGCATACCGACACATACATATATATGTATCGTTGTCTTTACATTTTCACAAGCTACATAATATACAATAATCTTTTCTCTGTGCTTTGTCACCAACATCTTTGTTGAGCATCTTTGCTTGCTCGATCACCACCGTTAACCGTGATTAAATCTTTTGGATATTACATTAAAAAACTTTATCAGTCACACAAACTATAACGAAATTAGGTTGCCCGGATTCCAGCTCTTTAGACACATGATCAATTATATATCAACTCAGGCTTTTGTTAGAGTTTCCAAACAAAATTTGATGAAATCTTTGTTGCCCCAATTAAGAAGTCACATAATTTATCACAATCCAAAGCTTATAATCAAGTAGACTTTATAAGTACTTTCCTTGCCCGGACGATCATTTTTCTTCCGGATTCACTAATCTTCATTTGGGGTCTCAAATGGAGGTTCATTTTATGGTGTGGATGCATTCTCACTTGATCAAATGGTGGAGAATTTTTTGAGTAAAAGAAAAATATAAAAGGATGAGATTAGTGAATCAATCGGTTCAGCCAGAAATAGTGCGCAGGAGCGTCTTAGACAATGGGCTCATTCATGGCCGTTAGATCTATTTTTTAATGAAATGAATTATCTAGTGATAACAAAATCGTGCGCAAATATTAACGTGCCACGAATTACTAGAATTGAACTGCTTAAAATAATAATAATAATAATAATAATAATAATAATAAAATGAACAGAAGGTAAATAATAGAACTTAGAAGCGGCAGTGCGCACACAATTATTAGTTGAAACCGGCCACATGCACTCACTCAGAAGCTGATGAGCTGCGGCGCACTTCCTCGCCGCCGGCGCTGGATTTCTCCACAGTAACTAACCCTTCGGCGGATGAAGATTCGCCGGCGTGATTCCCGGCGGCGGAGGGGTGCCTCCGTTTCTTTTTCTGGTACGGAATTCCGCGGGCCTTGGCCTGCGAGTCTCGCACGTGGCGGAGGTAGATGCGCACGGCGCGGTCGGCGAACGGGTTGGCGTCGGGAAGGCCGCCCGACTCCTCATATGCGGCGCGGAGGCGGCCGATGAGGGCGTCGAGGGAGCCCCAGGCCTGCAGAAGCGGGCAGCCGCAGGGTCCAGGCGGGCAGGGCTGACCGTAGAAGGCGCAGGCGGTGACGTGGATCTTTGTCTTGCCGAACTGGTCGAGGTAGCGAAGGAACTCGATGACGTGGGCCCCGCTGCACTGAGCGAGGCTGAGCGGGGGGTTGTGGTTTTGGAGGTACTGAACGAATGTGTGCCAGTCCCGCCGTTTCTGCGACTCGTAACGGCTCAGTTGGCGTTCAGCCGCCGCCGCCGCCGCCGCCGCCGGCTGCGGCGGCGAAGTGCTTTCTGTAGATTGGTCGGGGGAGTGACTGCGGCTAATGCTGCTGCTCTTTAAGGGTTTCATTTTTGGATAGACAAAGATGAACTCTTCTTCTTCTTCTTCTCCACTGGTTCTCTCTCTAGCTCTCTCTCTCTCTCTCTCTCTCTCTCTCTCTCTCTCTCTCTCTCTCTCTCTCGTCACTCTCAGCTAATATTGAGTAGGCAGGGCATAAACTAGAAGTGCATGGAGGGGGAGTGGCGGAGGTGTGGAAGGAAGAGAGAGAGAGAGGAGATATTCATAGGAGGAACCTTTCTTCATTACTCTTTCTTCCTCCGGAGATTGCATGATAAAGATTTTCTTTTATAAAAATATATAAATATGATAATATATTGTAGACCCACGTGTATGTAACACTTTTGAAAATTGAAATTTTTAATAATTTTGATAGAGTGGTGTTAAAGGCACACCAAAAATAGATGTGTACAGACGAGTGATAAATGCATACAGAAAAAAATTATAGGTTTTTTCTCTCTTAAAGTTGGTGTGCATATAGCACATTTAGGTCTTTATTTTTTAAAATTGGTGTGCATATAACACTAATGTCGTTTCTCCTTCATCCAACATTCGGTTTTGACGTGTAAGTAGTCAAAATTTATTGTCTCGGTGAGATAATATAAATCCAAATTCAGTACCATCGATCCATTTTGCAAAATTCTTTGGTGGTGATGATGGTGGGGTCTAGGGGGAGGGGGGCAGTCTCGTCTGACCCCTTAGATACACCCTAGTTGGGGATTCAACCACACATTCTACCGTAATACATGTGAGCAAAACAATGCATTGCAACGAGAAACCGCAAATTAAACTACAGACATAAAATAGGCGCGAAATTTTTTTACGTGAAACCCCCAAAATTAAGGACAAAAATCAAGGGAAAATCGAAGTTCAATCTGAAAAGTCTCCGCTAAATGATATTCACAAAATACGCGTGCACAACTTTCCATGTGATCCACATGTACGTGGATCTTAGCAACAATGTACACAAAAGTACTAAAGACAAAAGGAGGAGTACATAGGTACCGACTCGCTCCCAACTAATTCTCTGAACTCAATCCCCTGCAAACCTATGAAGATCTTTAAACTCCATGTGTAGTTGTGTTGTTCTGCCTTCGTTGGCATACGACTTCACCAGCCTACTCCGATTTATCTGCAACCCATCAGTAGATCGCTCGTGTCTAAGGTAAATATGTCATATTGTCTTTAATTTCATCCCTAAGCGACCTGTCATAACTGATCAACCCAATATATCATGATGAAAATTTAGAAATAAATTTTTAGGTCAAATATTTAATTATAGTGAATGAAATTAGGGGAATTTGAATGAAGACATATATCGAAGAATTGATGGGTATAACGATTAGAAGAGGAACATATATTAATTATTTGTTTATAAGATGCATCATCTGGGAGAATTTTTGTATGCGTAACTTTTGATGGGATGGAGCAGGACAATATTTTTAGTTGAAATTACGACTACAACTGTATTCATAGTTATATTTACAGTCGTAAAAACGTATGTAATTTACAACTGTAACTGTATTAAAAAGAATACTTTTTAACACGTGTATTTTCAGACTGTAACATATACATATGAGATCTTAAAATGATCATAAAAATAGGTAAATTAATATTCTGTGATTTATTTTTTACAAAGAAGTGTATTTTGGGCTAAAAATAAAATCCGTGCACAGAAAAGTAGAAACGTTACACGTACAGAAAATTTCTCTAATGGGAGAAAATCTATAGAAAATTGCTATATCTATAAGTTTAGGGTTTTTTAAAAAGATTAATAATAAGGTTGGATAGTGTTGGATAATTAAAAAAACATATGTGCATATGAAAAACTTATGGGCATGGATAGTGTTAACTTTTAAATATGGATAGTGTTTATTTTTCTCTAGTCTAATTGAATTAAAATATAATTTTTTAGAGGAGAGAAATAATTTATAATAAATTTAACTTTAATATTATAATTTAAGTGGGCATATGTGATCCATTGCAAAAGTCATTAGAGTATTCATCATCCATATGTGAAGGTATAAAATCGAAAAAAATCGACAGAGGCGGAGGGCAAAAGAGAATTGTGCCCAGAGGAGAAACTCCGGGCAAAATTTTTAGCCACGAGCCCCTAATTTATATCTACGTTCGAAGCTCACAGAAAGATGCTCGGTTTTTATAACAACCAAGATATCTGAATTGATAAAAGATGATTTGATTTTCTCTCTTTCAACTATTTTGATGTTCAAATATTTGTATAATAGATTAATTTCTCCCCTATTCATGTTTATATTATTAATTATTATTATTATAGAGCATTTATTCTTTTATTTTACGAGTGAATGAATATATTTTTTTTAAATGTATTGCGATGATTGAGCGGGTTAAATATGATTGGCACCGACAAGTCGACAACACATTTGCATTCTATATATGCTCCTAAAGTATCTTTCAAAGCAATTGATGAACCATCCCTATCTACCCACTATTTCCAATTTGAACTCCCATTATTATTCCACCTCCCTACCTACACACAATTATTTGTGTGTTGCTCCAATTATGGGTGCTATTTAGTACTTTTCACCCACACAAAAATCATATATATTATTCTGCACCATAATCATTGTTGATCAGTTCAATCAGCTTCCTAGCTCAAGAGAAAAATGAATGCTTTTTTTTCCAGTAGTAAGGTTACCAATGCTTTTTTTTTCTCATCAAGGATGACGGACCGCCTCTTGTTTTACAAATATGTTTATGAACGACACGGAAAAGACGCACTCGATCTCGCCCTGCTCGTCACGGGAACATCCGTGAGGAACTGCGAAGTCTTTCTTGGGATCGATCTCCAAGATCGCACGCCCTTACTATGTACAGTTTTGTGCAATTATGCCCTCCTGACGAATAAGATCATCTGAATGGTGCCTCTTGGGTTTCCAATCTTGACGGCCGGAAATTTTTGCCCCTTAGGCTATTCTCCGCATGCTGCAAATCGCCGGAGTAGGGGTGGCCGGGGAAGTGGACGCTCGCCTAAAAGAAAATTCAAATTTCCCGAATTCGACAAAACTTACCAGAATTATTAACTACTCATCGTCGTGAGGCCATCCCACAAAACGGTCACGCGATCGGAGTCATAAAACACATGCAATCGTTGTTTAGATTTGTAAAACTAGAAATCTATATATTGCCCCAAAAATCTCTATCAAAACTTTCGATCAAGATGTCTATCTTATGCGTTTTTTCGTCACTGTGGCTTTCAGATTAAAATTTAGTCTGGCGTTTCAAAGGTTATGGCCCTCTGAAAATTTCAGACTTTTCCCCTTCCCCAAGGCGGCCCCTTTCTTCCTCCACCAAATCTAGCCGCCCTAGCGTGGGATGGAGGGTGAACCGGCCTAGGGTACACCAGTTCGGTTGAGTTCGTGTCATTCGCGATCGGTCCCCTTCGTCAATCTATTAAAGCGGTCAAACATAATCGAAATCGGATGAAATTGGGTTTATTGGAACCTTCTAGTCGAGTCCGCCCATATCGCAGGCTAAATTTCCCACTTCGACCGCTTTGAAATTAAATCTTAGGGAGATACCCAACAATAATAAATAAATTTATTTGATAGAGTAACTGTGTTATGCAAAATCGGTCGTCGAGTGCAGATAAAATTCTCCTGTTCAAAATAAATTTTTCTAACGGCAAAAGAGCGGTTACAAAAAAAAAATAACAACGCACAAAAAATAAAGATCAAACGCCACAAGCAAGAACACAGAAATTTAAGTGGTTCCCCGAAAAATTGAAAATGGGTACGTCCACTGTGCAGGCAGAGATCAATTATTTAATTGTTTCTCAAACATACAATACGACTAATATGCAAGGGGAAAATTAAATCGAGATAAAGAGATGAAAAATCTCGAACCCTCCAAGATCCGGTCGTACGCGTTGCGACGAGAAACAAATCGGCGGCGGAAGACGAAGTTGGCGGCTTGATGCGAGAAGAAATACGAACTCCGACAAGAGGTCTAGGGATCGGCTACAGAAGGAAACCGAATGAGATCCGGCCCGGAAAACTGCTTGCCGAAGACGAAGGCCGGTCGGAGGAAGCACTAGCCAAATAATTTCTGATTGCCGAAAGAAAACTGCTACTGCACCTCCCAGATTGTAGATCTCAATAATTTCTTGTCTTGTCTCAGGATGGGGGGGGCTGCCTCCTATTTATATGAGAGAAAACGAAATCTCTCAATTATGAGAGAATATCACAAGCCAAATTTGGCTCAGCCCAAAATAGCAAGAGGATTATTCTTCTCATGATATATTTCCATAAGATGAATACGCCTGAATATGGAAACCAATAGGCACGCGGATTGATGAGGTGTCGCGATCTCAATAATCCGGGCACACGGATTCGTGAGGTGTCACAAATCCAACAATCTCCACCTTGACGCCTCACGCGATAAACTCCACCTTGACTGAGATAACTCCAAGATGCCTCCCAACGGTCACCAAGATCCAAAAGCCTGCCTGAATGACTTCGACTGATAACAGATCAAAAATAAGAAACTCCTTCAATCCTGAGAAGCACACAAACTGGACTGACGTGGCTGCCTCAGAAACGCTCCACCTTGAAGCTAAATTTCAACTGCTCCACCTCCAGCGGTGGTCTCCCATAGCAAAATAACTGAACCTGTCAAGACTCCTGACATTTGATGTGCGCGCGGGAGAGAAATTTGATAAATGCAGACACATCAAGAAGAGAATGCAAACAACTGTCCTCAGCATGGAGAAATGGACCCCTATAAGAACTAACCAGAAAGAGATTGATTGGACACACACGAAGCCCATGAATGATGAAGGAGTGACAATGAAAGGGCTAAGGTAATAGGGGACAAAAAACATACAATAATGGAATCTTTGACCAGGGAAAAATAACTCGAAATATGAGTTATATAAACAAAAGCTTAAGAAATAGCATGACTAGGAAATGGAAAGATGATGGTAAGCAAACGAAGGGAAGAAAAAAAAGATGAAAAATGCAGGAAGAGAAATACAGAAAAAACAAAGGAAGGGATATGTGAGAAAAACACTAAAGGACGTCCTCATCCTCAAGGCATAGGGATGCGGCAGACTTTTCCTTTTCATCACCAGGGATCTTCCCTTTCTCTTTGTTCTGAAGCTTCCAGCAGTCCTTTATTCCGTGACCCTTCTTTTTGCAGTAATTGCAGTGGCTATCTGAACCTTTCTTGGGCTTGCCTCCTTTGCTTGAACCAGATTGACCCCGAGAGAATAAAGCTGAACTTTCAGCAACACCTGAGCCGGACGACTTCCTTCGAATGTCATCTGAGAGTAAGGCTGCCGTGACCTCCTCCAAGTCCAAAATATCCTTACTCTAGGTGAGGGTAGTAACCATGCCCTCATAGGACTTTGGGAGAGAATTCAGAAGAATAACTGCCTTGTCCTCTTCATCCACCTGAATATCCATGCTGAGACACTCAGATAACAGTTTATTGAAACTGTTCAGGTGGTCATGTAGAGAGGAACCCTCCTTCATGCTAAACTTGTATAACTGCTGCTTGAGGTAGATGCGGTTGGGGAGAGACTTCGTCATATAGGTACTCTCCAATTTTGCCCAAAGACCAGAGGCCGTCGTCTGTGAAAGAACTCCATACAACACATCATCTTGTAGGCAAAGTTGTATGGTGGACATAGCTTTGAGATCCAAATCCTCCCACATGCGATCGGTAACCTCAGCATCCTTATTGGTTTTCCCCAATAGGACACGGTGTAAACCTTCCTTAATCAATAGTGCTTTGACCTTCACCTGCCACAGGCCAAAATTGTGCTTTTCGTCAAACTTCGTAACTTCAAACTTCGCACCGGGGTTTGAAGTCGCCATAGAAAACAAACTGTAGAAATTTGCACGGAGACCGAAGCGACCGAATAAATTCACGAATCAAGATCGGGAAGATAGGGAGCGGACCGATGTCGTCACCTACCGTTGACCCAACTCGAAACGGAACGTCCAAACGGTCGCCGATCGAACCTGCCTCTGATAC
The DNA here is from genome assembly GCA_033032865.1 of Dactylorhiza incarnata. Classification (NCBI taxonomy): domain Eukaryota; kingdom Viridiplantae; phylum Streptophyta; class Magnoliopsida; order Asparagales; family Orchidaceae; genus Dactylorhiza; species Dactylorhiza incarnata. The sequence goes on along the minus strand of JAWHQI010000206.1, from coordinate 5,038,350 downwards.
CACTTGTTATGCAAAATCGGTCGTCGAGTGCAGATAAAATTCTCCTGTTCAAAATAAATTTTTCTAACGGCAAAAGAGCGGTTACAAAAAAAAAAATAACAACGCACAAAAAATAAAGATCAAACACCACAAGCAAGAACACAGAAATTTAAGTGGTTCCCCGAAAAATTGAAAATGGGTACGTCCACTGTGCAGGCAGAGATCAATTATTTAATTGTTTCTCAAACATACAATACGACTAATATGCAAGGGGAAAATTAAATCGAGATAAAGAGATGAAAAATCTCGAACCCTCCAAGATCCGGTCGTACGCGTTGCGACGAGAAACAAATCGGCGGCGGAAGACGAAGTTGGCGGCTTGATGCGAGAAAAAATACGAACTCCGACAAGAGGTCTAGGGATCGGCTACAGAGGGAAACCGAATGAGATCCGGCCCGGAAAACTGCTTGCCGAAGACGAAGGCCGGTCGGAGGAAGCACTAGCCAAATAATTTCTGATTGCTGAAAGAAAACTGCTACTGCACCTCCCAGATTGTAGATCTCAATAATTTCTTGTCTTGTCTCAGGAGGGGGGGGGGGGGGGGGGGGGGGGGGGGGGGGGGGCTGCCTCCTATTTATATGAGAGAAAATGAAATCTCTCAATTATGAGAGAATATCACAAGCCAAATTTAGCTCAGCCCAAAATAGCAAGAGGATTATTCTTCTCATGATATATTTCCATAAGATGAATACGCCTGAATATGGAAACCAATAGGCACGCGGATTGATGAGGTGTCGCGATCTCAATAATCCGGGCACACGGATTCGTGAGGTGTCACAAATCCAACATAACTGTGATGGAGGAGTAACAATAAGGTTACTAGGTACTAAAGTAAAAGTGATGGTTAATTGTAAGATAAAAAAAGGAGCTAAAATTATTGAACTTGGTTTGTCGTTTTGCTAATAGCGAACCCCGATTTACATGTTGCGTAGAATTTTATATGCGTGGTAGGGGTGTCCGATGTCCCCACTATACGTAGCTAGGTAGGGTCTGTCCAAGTTAAGTGTTTAGAAGTTAAGTGATGTCTGAGATCATTATCATCGTTCTCATCCTCTAATTATCGAGCAAAAATTAACTAGTCATTTTTCGCAATACGCACCGATTATTTGTGATCGGAATTTGGAAAACGACAATCCACCCGCCGCTCACTTGATCTTGACCCACAATGCATGCCCTATCATGGTTCATGCATGCTTCATCAATGCGGAGCAACTAAATAAAATTTGGGTGTTTATATTAATTGGCAGCCCCAATAAACTAAAAAAACACATAAAATTTAATTTGACACTTCTCTAATAGCAGAAACACTTAAAGACTTTTTATTTCAGCCCATTTTTTCCAAGTTCTCGTCGAAATCACCCGAAAACTTCTGGTTTCTCGCTGCCGCCGGTCGGCCACAACCGTCGGAGAAGAACCCTTCGACACCGTCGAACTCCTGTGGATATTTTTTGGCGACGCCGACGAACTCTTCCAAAATCTAGTATATTTTCTCTTATTTTCTATTTTAGGGTATCTCCTAAATAATATTTTTCATTTAGGTTTCATTTGGTTTAGCGGTTGCGGTTGTAAATGGAGCTGTTGCAAAGAGAGGTTTGTAAATGGAGCTGGTGGAAACTGGTTGCTGGAAACGGAGATCTGTTTGGATAGTCTGTGTTTGCAGAGCTTGTTCAGAACAACGGTTCATAACCACTTCCTTAGTTCATCTCCGTACCAAATGGATAAAGAAGTGTTTTTTTTTTTATAATAAAAAACTACGTGAAATGGTTAAAATAGTTATTATGAGAAAGATAATTACTTCCAATTGCTTTCGGCCAAAAAAAAAGTACATATCAAGAAAGCGTGGACCCCACCAAGTTGGTCCGCCGATTGCATCTAGAGGACAGTCCATTTGAAATCTGATCATGCTTTCACACATCAGACCGTCAGCAAAATTTGTGATTTAAAAAATTCAAAAAATTCAAAAAATGATATTCGGTCGGATTATAAAAAGCGCAATATCCTGACGGATTTTTTTTAAAAAAGATTATTTTTTATAGAAAAATAAGATCTTAAAGTATAGATAAGAAATTCCTAATTAATATTTTATAGTTTATTTATTTTAAAATAATATTTAGTATTATTAAAATCAATATTTGGTGCCTGAGCAGACCTTCCTCTAGGTCCGCCTATCGGAACAAAACAAATTCCGAAGAAGGTCCGCTTGAAATTTGATCATGCTATCACACATCAGACCGCCAGCAAAATTCGTGATTTAAAAAAATTCAAAAATAATATCCAGTCAGATTTTAAAAGCGCCAGATTTTTTTAAAAAATTATTTTTTATAGAAAAAATATATCTTAAAATAAAGATAAAAAGTCCTAATTAATATTTTATAATTTATTATTTTTTAAATAATTTTTAGTATAATTAAAAACAATTTTTTGGTGCCTCTCTAGGTCCGCTATCGGACCAAAATTTTTTTCCTGAAAAAGAACTTGCCCTTCTTTCGGTGGAATTAGGCTCAAAAGTCAGAAAAATACTTATATATGTGTAGTGTTCTATGCTCTAGGTGTGGGAGTTGGGACTATATTTTTCCAATTAAATACAATTGTATCGAAAATACAGTTACAAAAAATTATATTTGTATAACAGTTATATTTAACACTAAGAAAAATATCTTTTTTACAATAATTTTTTAACAACCTTTATCCAAAACACATGTATATAAGATTTTAAAATAATTATAAAAAAATATGAATAGATATTACTCTCCGTGTGACCGTGAGAGATGATGATGTCATTTGGAATCTTTCGGCAGTTTTGAATTCGTAGAATGAATTATTAATTCTTTGCAAATATAAATTGAGCAATGTTATAAAGCAAGTTGTTTTAGGTTACATATGCACATCCTAAACCACCAAACTCGCGAGCCTCCTGCTCTCATCTCCTTCCATCCCTCCCTCCATCACCCTCTCCATCGCCGTCCTCACTTCCTCCCTCCCGCGGTGCGTCACGAACCCCGCCACGATCGCGTGCATCAGTATCAGAGCCTGCGACGCCCATCCAGGTCAGCATAAGGCTCCCGTAGCTTACAAATGAAAGCCATCCCATATGAAATCTCTCACGGCCTCATCGCCCATACGAAACCCCGCCCCGCGGCCTCCAACCCATGACCAATCTCCACCATCCGCCTAATCCGGGCCCGCATAAGTCCCCTGCTTTTTGTGTCTCCCTTAATCCAGCCACTGCATTATGCCGGAGCAGTTTTCCGCTCGACTGGCCACGCCACCATCCCCAACACCTTTCGATACTCGTCCAGGCACCACGACTCAAGTTCCTCAAAAGTGTTGAGAACGTGTCCGTCCGCGACGGCCTCACCTTGCTCCATGCGACACCGCAAAGTCGTCCAACCCCACCAGTCGAAGAAGCCCCGCGCCGTAAACTGTCAAATTTTATACCCGATACAATGCATAAGTTCTAGGATCTGCATATAACAACACTATAAATAAATATATAAGACTATCTTCCTCCATGTGTAATCCACTTTGCGTGGGCCCGAATCAAATGGTGGGACAATTTTGGTTGACAATAGACCGCCAGATAGTCAAGGATGATTATTATGCTGCAGCAATAATGTAAGTGCCGCTGTATGTAGACATATGTCGTCATTTCACGGCATGAAATGAGATTATTTAGGGCGGCTATCCGCACTCTATTTTTATGAGTTATTACGCGTCTTTTAGAAATATGTCTTGTATATGCATTTTAGAAAAAGTGTTCAACACGAAAGTTGTAGATCTGGTTAGAGATCTACAACTTTCGTGTTGAACACTTTTCCTAAAAATGCATTTACAAGACGTATTTCCAAAAGGCGCGTAATAACTCATACAAATAGAGTGCGGATAGCCAAAACTGCAGTGTGGATATCAGCTAAAAACATTAGTGGATAAAAATAATGCATACGACATGTCACGGACTTGTCTTCTTACAAGCTCCTGTGCGGCCTTAGCTCCTCTGTGCCACTCCGCGTAGCCAAGTAGCTAAGTCAGCCTCTCCCTGCAAGAAGAAAAGAGTGAGAAACAACACAAGAGGAAGCTCACAAGTGAAAGAACTCCAAAAGATCTCTATTGCTCTCCAAAACTTGGATGTCATACAAATGATGGGGTCTTCCCTTTTTATAGGCCCTAAAGAGGCTTCCCTCCAAATGAGAGAAGATTCTAGACTACTTCTATTCTAGAATATTCCATACTTGTCTAGTATGTACAAGACTCACGAATTATCTAGAATGCACCCTCATCTTCCTATATACAAGCCTCCAGATTTCTCTGAAATCTTCCCGGGCCTTAACCCCAATCATGCGAATCCGTGACAGACATCAGCAAAGATCCAAATTTTACATGCAAACTTTTAAAAATGAAATCTGACCAGCATATTGAACTGATCGGACTGCCCCGGTATCAAACCCACTACCATGTCATTATTTTATACAAGTAACTCAATAAAGCACTAGATCAACTTTCAAATTGCTACTAATGTGTAAACTTTTTATTTATATGAACTAATTGATTTATAACAATATGATATAATTATATATTATAAATGTTGTGGTTTGCTCAGCGCTCTTCCGGTCCATAGAATCAAATCGTCTTAGCTCGAGAGTGAGCCGAGTGTGTAAACAGTCAAAAGAGGACCAACGACAATGACAACGTGACGTTTTACGTGAAAAAACCCAGAAAGAGAAAGAACTACGGGGCTGATTCGGTGCCGACCAAATTTCACTATCTCATTGACAGTTACAAGAGATTGAGATTCAGAAGGATGATAGGTCACCTCTCCCTTTAGAAGCCTTGTGAGAAATAAAGGAGGGAAGAAGTACAAGTCTTCGAAGAGGTTCACTAGAGCGTTCCCTGGAGCCTTCTCTAGCGCTCACGGGAGCGTTCTCTAGAATCTTGAGAGGAGTTGACTTGGGAGAGAATGAAGCGAATTCAGAGCGAAGGAGCGAGCAGAGTGTTATGTCCTCGTCGGAAAATCTCAGAGCTCTCTCTTCTCTTTTTTGTTGTGTGTCTTCAAATGAAGGCCTGAGAGCCTTTTTATAGCATTATTTCTGGAGGGGCCCGCGGATAATTACGCTCAACTGGATCTTGAGCTAACGAATGAGGTTGTACAGTTCGGGTCTCATGGATCACCCATTTCCTAAAAATTATGTGCATGTCCTCCCAGAAGCTAGGCGGGCGGCCCGGGCAGCACTACAACAAATTAGACTTATTGCGACGCTTTTTATGCAGTGTTTGTACGAACGTCGTTTGTTTTAAGTTTCGCTGCGTTTTTTGGTTTAAAAACGCCGCAAAAAACATAAGTATAGAATCAGCGGCGCTTTTATAAACCAAACGCCGCAAAAACGCATTTAATAAGCCGCTCTAGGGTTTATTTCGCATTCACGCCTCCTTAATTCTCTCCCAGCCATCTCCTGCAGGAACCGTGACGAAAGCACCTTTTGTCTCTAGTTAGAGCTCAAATCGACAACGACCTGCTTGTCGGAGATTGTATCATCATCGGCGGTGTGCTCTCCCGCCTTCTGTGCGGGGGGTAAACCTATGCTAGGGTTGTCCTTCGCCATTTTGCTCGCCAGGCCTGTCGTTCTCCACCGCCAAAGCTTCGTCAGTCCAGACAAGAGCGATACTTTCTCCAGCATGTGCCCTAATAAACACCTCTACAGTGATGAAGAGCGGAGCAGTTTCCTTCCTCCTACGGCAGACCTATGACTTCCGTAGGGTTCTTGTCCGGAGACTGCATCTCGACTGAGTTGTTCAATTCCAAAGAGCCATTCATTCTGCTTAGCCTTTGTTGAAATATTTTTGTTCGGATATGTGAAATATTTTGCAGTCGGAAGAACACATCAACCAACAGGAGAATAAGGACACCAAGAAATGAACACAAGCTTTCACAAATAATAATACTCGGCAGCTAGTTACAAATGGACAGGGCTGAATACAAGTTGCATCCAACTTGATTCACGACAGCCAAAAGTAGAAAAGAACTTGGTCACGGACAAGGTCCGCTTCTCCTCTGGAGCACACCGCGCAGGTGATACTCGCTCCTCGCTACCGTCGGCGTTAACGCTAACGCCCAGCGTTAGCTCTGCTCCTCGCAAGCTCGCTGCTCGCACTCCTCAGCTCCCTAGTCGCCACTAGACGAAGCTCGCTACTCGCCATACTCAACGCGCCGCGTTAGCTTCTAACACCCTGCGTTAACTCGCGAGTAGGTAACTCTCTTGCCAAACTTACTCCAAGTTCGATGCTCGCCTGGAAGCACTCTGGTATCTCTAACTCGCTCAAAGTAGATGATACTTGCCACTTTCAGAATCGATACTCTTTAGAGAGGGGTACCCCTCTATTTATAGGCAAAACAGGGGGGAGGTGCGAGAAGGAGCCAACGCGGGCGTTAGCTCGTAATGCTGGCGTTAGCTCGGCGAGAAGGAGCTAACGTCGACGTTAGCTCTAACGCCGGGTGTTAGCTCACTTCAAAACTCAACACTCCCCCTTGAAGTGAGCTCCGGGAACAACTCCAAGCAACGAGCGAAGCCTCCAAAACGGCCCCGCAGATAGGGGCTTCGTGAATATATCCGCAAGGTTGTCTTCGCTTCGCACATGCTCCACTGCGATCAAGCCACCCAGCACCTTCTCTCTGATGAAGTGATGCTCGATCTCTATGTGCTTGGTCCTTGCATGTACCATGTGAAATATTTTGCAGTCGGAAGAACACGTCAACCAACAGGAGAATAAGGACACCAAGAAATGAACACAAGCTTTCACAAATAATAATACTCGGCAGCTACTTACAAATGGACAGGGCTGAATACAAGTTGCATCCAACTTGATTCACGACAGCCAAAACTAGAAAAGAACTTGGTCACGGACAAGGTCCACTTCTCCTTCGGAGCACACCGCGCAGGTGATACTCGCTCCTCGCTACCGCCGGCGTTAACGCTAACGCCCAGCGTTAGCTCTGCTCCTCGCAAGCTCGCTGCTCGCACTCCTCAGCTCCCTAGTCGCCACTAGACGAAGCTCGCTACTCGCCACACTCAACGCCCCGCGTTAGCTCCTAACGCCTCGCGTTAACTCGCGAGTAGGTAACTCTCTTGCCGAACTTACTCCAAGTTCGATGCTCGCCTGGAAGCACTCTGGTATCTCTAACTCGCTCAAAGTAGAGGATACTCGCCACTTTCAGAATCGATACTCTTTAGAGGGGGGTACCCCTCTATTTATAGGCAAAACAGGGGGGTGCGAGAAGGAGCCAACGCGGGGGTTAGCTCTTAACGCTGGCGTTAGCTCAGCGAGAAGGAGCTAACGCCGGCGTTAGCTCTACGCCGGGCGTTAGTGTTGGAGTTGGGGAACACTTCTGGTCAGTGTTCGTCGAACGGCGTTCGACGAACGGAGAAGAGTTCGTCGAACTCTGCCTGCGTTCGACGAACGGGTCCTTGATTACTCCCGTCTCAGCGGCTCGTCGAACGGGAGATGCCTGCGTTCGATGCTCGATGCCTGCGCTCGACGCCTGCGCTCGACGCCTGCGCTCGACGCCTGCGCTCGACGCCTGCGCTCGACGCCTGCGCTCGACGCCTGCGCTCGACGCCTGCGCTCGACGCCTGCGCTCGACGCATGCGCTCGACGCCTGCGCTCGACGCATGCGCTCGACGCCTGCGCTCGACGCCTGCGCTCGACGCCTGCGTTCGACGCTCGATGCCTCCGTTCGACGCTCGACGCCTGGTGTACATGCCGTCTCAGCAGGTTCCATCTCAGCGGATGTTATTGAACCATCTCAGCGGATGTTTGGTCTGAGCCTGGTTTGGCGCCCTATTTAAAGGGTGCATAACTCTGGTTTATGGTTAAGGTCGTTAAGCCAAAAGAGAGTGCAACAGTGTTTTTGCGCGGTTTTCCTTGGCGACGGTTTCTCTGTTCTTGTCTGAAGAGGGTTAAGTGAGGTAGGATCGGTTTTGATCCTTGTATCCTTGTAAGCTGTAATCCATCTTGGTGAATAGAACAAAGAGAAGAGGAAGGGGAGAGGGGGCGTAGCCCGGATTGGGGTGAACCTCTGTACATTTGTGTGTCTTCTGTGATTTTCTGTGTGTTTGTTTTCTTTCGAATTTCTCATCTCGGCACACCCTATTTTCTTTACATTTGGTATCAGAGCCAGGTTCTTGATCCTGGAAATGGGTTCTGGCGGCGTGCGGATCGAGATCGAGAAGTTTGACGGAAGTCGATTCGATCTATGGAAGATGAAGATGGAGGATATGTTGATTGATCGAGATCTATGGTCTGCGATCGAAGATGATCCTCCCGTTCCTAAGGTTGCAGAGAAGGATGTGAGCGCATCGAAGGGAAAATCTGCAGAGGCGACTGCAGAGGGTGCAACGGAGGCTACGACCTGGACAAAAACCGATCGGAAGGCCAAGGGCCTGATCCGGTTATTCCTAGCAGATTCAATCTTGACTAACATCATGGAGGAGACTTCAGCACGAAGTCTGTGGCGTAAGTTGGAATCCCTCTACCAGAGCAAGTCCCTGGTAAACAAATTGCTATTGAGGAAGAAATGGTATAAACTTCGGATGCATGAGGGCAATTCATTTTCAGAGCACTTGACTCAATTCAATACCCTTGTGAGTCAGTTAATCTCTATTGGTGAGAAGATCTCGGATGAGGATAGAGTCATCACCTTGTTGTGCTCGTTGCCAGATTCATGAGACAACCTGATTGTCGTGATAGGGGGGAGTGGAGACAAGGAACTGTCATATGATACTGTATGTGCAACCCTTTTATCTGAGGAGACCAGGAGAGGAGGTTCTGAGGTGACAACCAAAGGTGCTTTGAGTGTATCTAGATCCCGTCCTCAACAAAGGGAGAACAAGCATGGTGGATATCGAGATAAGTCTCGAGGTAGATCCAAGAGCCAGGAAAGGGAGAAGAGTAAGAAGCCCGTTCGGTGCTGGAAGTGCAATGAGACTGGTCATGTGAAGTCTCAATGTCCGAATAAGGCCGTTCAGAACAAGGAGACACCGACAACTTCTGGTACGAAGAAGGAGGGCGACGGCGGTGACATGTACATCGCTGCCGCGTGCGTTGCTCAGAGAGATTCTGATATGTGGTATGTAGACACAGAAGCATCATACCACATGACCCCTCATAGGCACTGGTTCTGTGAGTATGAGAGGTTTGATGGTGGAGATGTCATGCTGGGTGATGATTCTGCTGTGCAGATTATTGGGCGTGGCAAGGTGATGTTGAAGTTGTCTAATGGGATCACAAGGTCTCTTCCTAATGTGATGCACATTCCAGGGATGAGTAGGAATCTAATCTTGGTGGGTTCCATGGCGGATGCAGGAGTGCACTTCAGCTGTGACAAGCAATCTTGCAAGATGACAAGAGGGGGAATGGTGATTGCCAGTGGAGTGAGACATGGAACACTGTATACTCTGCTTGCTGATACAGTGGTTCCAAGTGGGGCTCTTATCTCTGAGAGCCAGGAGGTTGGCCAGGAGGAGGTGTCCAGGCTGTGGCATCATCGGCTTGGGTATATCAGTGAGAAGGGGATGTCAGTCGTGGCATCTGGTCAGATGGTGGAAGGGGTGCCGGAGTGCTCCACAAGCTTTGGGTTCTGTGAGCATTGCCTGCTTGGCAAACAGACCAGAGTAAGCTTTCGTGGGACGGGCACGAGGGTAACTGAAGTACTGGAGTTGATACACAGTGATGTGTTTGGGCCAACTCCAGCTCCATCTCAAGGCGGCGCAAGGTACTGTGTGTCCTTTACTGATGATCTCTTACGTTATTCCCGGATCTATTTTCTCAGGTCCAAGTCAGAGGTTCTGGAGAGGTTTAAGGAATTTAAGAACCTGATGGAGAACTAGTTGGAGAGAAAGGTGAAGGTCATCCGTTCTGACCATGGAGGGGAGTAGTGCTCTGATGCTTTTGAGAGGTACTGTACTGAGCAGGGGATTGCACGGCAGCAGACCACACCGTACACTCCAGAGCAGAATGGAGTGTCGGAGAGGCTGAACAGGACCTTGATGGAGAGGGCCAGGTGCATGCTCAGTTGGGCAGGTTTGGAGAAGGAGTTTTGGGCTGAAGCAGTGGCGACTGCAAACTACCTGAAGAACAGGTCCCCTACATCTGTTGTGGAGGGATGTACACCCTTTGAAGCCATCTTCAAGAGAAAGCCAAATTTGGCCTATGCTCGTGTGCTTGGGTGTGATGCAGATGTTCACATTCCAAAGGAGAAGAGGGGGAAGCTTGATGTTAAATCTGAGAAGTGCATCTTTGTGGGTTACAAAGATGGCATAAAATGGTACAAGCTTTGGAACCCTGTGACCAGGACTATAACATTCAGCAAGGATGTGGTGTTTCATGAAACCAGTTCACAGGCCAATAATTATGATATATCTGTGTTCCATGTATCATAAAGTGGAAAGAGTCATATGTATATACAATTATGAAACTATTCTACGCTTGTTCATTAAAGCTGGAAAAAATATTGAAAATATTGAACAAATTTTCATTTTATTGCCTTCAAATTTGAAATGCACCTGAAAATTCAAACTCAAGAGCAAGTTAATTTGGACAAACAGAAGATGACAACAGAGGATGCGACGTAGATTAGTACATAAACTGTAGTTGGTTGTAGTTCAAACTAAGCTGCAGCTGGCAGCAGGTGAAACTGAGCTCAGTCGTATTCATAAATGTCCATCAAGGCTTGATTTCAGGTTGGGAAACATCTCAACTAACAATTTTATAAATAAGGGATCATCACCCGTCCGACATGCTTTATGATACCGAAAACATTG
>JAWHQI010002067.1:0-46734 GCA_033032865.1 Dactylorhiza incarnata | reverse complement strand
CCCCCCCCCCCCCCCCCCCCCCCCCCCCCCCCCCCCACCCCCCCCCCCCCCCCCCCCCCCCCCCCCGGTTTTATTAAAAAGAAAAATTCCAAATCATGTTTATAAACTAGAAAAAGCGCTTTATGGTTTAAAACAAGCGCCCCGTGCATGGTATGAAAGACTTACATCATTTTTATATAAAGCACGGTTATATTATGGGAAGTGCGGATAATACTCTCTTCATTAAGCACAACAATGATGATATAATTATTTTACAAATATATGTGATGATATTATTTTTGGATCTACTAATGAAGAGATGTGTAAAGAAGTTATTTAGTGATGAAAAATGAATTTGAAATGAGTCTTGTAGGAGAACTTTCTTATTTCCTTGGTTTTCAAATATCACAAAGAATTGATGGTATCTTTGTATGTCAAACTAAATATGTCCATGATATGCTTAAACATTTTGGATTTGAAAACCTTAAACATGCTTCTACACCAATGAGTGCATCACTAAAATTAGGAAAAGATGAATCAGGAACTCCTATAGATCAACTTTATATAGAAGTATGATAGGATCTCTACTTTATCTAAGTGCAACTAGACCCGATATATGTTTGCCGTGTGCTTATGTGCTCTATTTCAAGCCAATACAAAAGAATCTCATTTAAAAGCGGTAGAACGAATTTTTAGATATCTCATTGGGTCATCTAGATTAGGATTATGGTACCCACATAATGATTCATTTACATTGCATGGCTATTCCGATTCAGATTATGCCGGTTGTTCACTTGATAGAAAAAGCACTAGTGGTACTTGTCATTTTCTAGGACCTTCATTAGTTGCATGGTCTAGTAGGAAACAAAATTCGGTTGCACTCTCCACCACGGAGGCCGAATACATTGCATTAGGGAGTTGTTGTGCACAAGCACTATGGATGAGCCAAACTTTAGAGGACTTTGGTTTTCATCTAAAAAATATTGAACTAAAATGTGACAACAAAAGTGCCATTGATCTCACAAATAATCCGGTACACCACTCTAGATCCAAACATATAGATGTGCGTCATCATTTCATAAGGGATCACATTAAAAAGGAAATGTAAGGATTAGTTTCATTGGCACAGACTCTCAACTTGCTGATATATTTACTAAACCTCTTCCCGATGCAAGATTTTAAATGTTAAGATTGGAATTAGGAGTCTTAGACATCTTAGGATGAATAACATGTAAAACGCTAATGTTTTATGCAAATTGAGCAATCAAAACATCTCTGAATATTATACAATTTCTGCATAAGACTACACTTAAGACCCCTAATCAATATCAAAAATCAAAAAATTAAAATTCCTAAAAAATCGTGTACTGTTTGCCGCTCTATCACTAGCGCCGGCGCTAGCGTGGGTGTTGGAATTTTCTAATTTTCAAAATTTCTAAAAATCACTAAAAATATTTCAGTCTATATGTACTTTTTTGTTTTTGTATTTCTGACATTTGTTATTTTTGTTTTATTCATATTATAAAATATCAACTACAAAAGTTCAAAATTCAAAAATATTTTTTTGTGATTTTCTGTTTTTAATTGATTTAAAAATGATTAAACAAAAAAAAACTGTATGATCTTTATTGCCAATATCAAGCATGTATGAATTCTATTATTTAGAATTATTTACAATGTTAAAACTTATTCCTTCAAATTACTATGAACATTGTTTTGCTTATCATGTTTTGATATATCTATTTAAAGTGCATCAATTATATTGAAAAATGTGTAGAACCAAGCTTAGCATGCCTCTAAGTATGAGTAAATGTTTTATATTTGATAATGATATATTTCACTCACTTATTTTGGTAATCAACATGTGTGTCTAAATCTAAAATGCTTACTTGTGTATTGTATTTGTACATTGAATTAAAACTTACATAAGTTTATTGCCTACACAACATTTGAATTGCACTTATGAAATTTAGAAAAGTGGTTAAGTTAAAAATTTTGGTTTGCAAAACAAGTGTATTCGGAGAATGTTGTCTCACAAATATGAACAAAAAATTATATATGTAGACCAATATAACTCCACCAAGCACTACTTGAACCTCCTGATAAGTCTTCATAAGCATTGTGAGGTTGAGCACCTTGGAAAGAATAGTAAAGTGTCTTGTGCAAACCTTGGTTAATACACCACTTTGTTAAAAACTATGTGCATTAAGAGTGTGTGAAAGTAATTTACTTGTGTTTTATTGTGCACTTTACTTTACATATGTCTTGTATTTTGATGATTTAAATCAATTGTTAACATTGCCAAAATACACTTATGTGCACATCATTATCTTTCATAACACTTCTTCTCATGAGTATTGGATTCTAATGCTTTATCTATACTACTCTTTATATAAGAAATGCACTAGATAACCTAGCATGATCTCTACAATGTTTTGGTATGTCTTGAATTTAAAATTAAGTAACATTGTAGTATAATCTCTCTTTGATATGTTCATTTCATGCTTGGTATCTTTATGAAAAACTTTGAGATTTCAAAAGGTAAAAACATCTTTCAAGTTTGAACTAAAACTCATATTTTAATCTTCCGCTTGCTTACAACTCTTATCTTTATATTTGAAATCTCTTATATATGCTATGCTTAAACTCTTTATGATTATCTATATTTCGAATAGCTCGATCATGCTTTATCATTTATTAGAAATTCCTCCTTACTACCCTCACCCCACCTTCTTTTGATAATACCAAAAGGGGGAGATTAATTCAAGAAATCTATATAGGAGAAATATAGAAGATTAAGGGGAGAATGTAATCTATCATTTAGGGGAGTAACACATAATTGCATTTATGTAGGGGGAGCATTAAGATAGGGGGAGTATGCACATTATCATGCATATCATTTTCTATAGTTGCACTTTTATCTTGCTTATCTTATCTATAAACACTATTGTTGATTTCTTGCTTAGAGGATTTATTATTATCAAAAGGGGGAGATTGTTGGACATGTGTGTCACATCCCTTTGTTTGAGAATAACAAATCCCATATTTTATTTGATATTGCTTGTAGTGTGTTTATAGTGTGCAGGAACTATAGATGCAATACTCCACAGGTAGAAGGCAGTATGGAATCAAACTTTCTGAATGGAGCACTACCGCCAGCGCTAGAGGTTAACGCAGGCGCTAGCGCTACCGCCAGCGCTAGAGCTAACGCCAGGCGCTAGCTCAAGATCATCTTTGCGGTTTATCTCAGCGGTTCCGCCTCAGCGGTTTCTTATCGCTACCGCTAGTGCTAGCGATACCGCAGGCGCTAGCTCAAGATCGTGCACAGTGCCACGCCGCCGATGGTTTTGCAACCGCTCCACACGAACGCTACCGCAGGCGCTATCAGCTACCGCAGGCGCTAGCTCCATGTTTTATAAAACGATGTGTCTCTCTCGTTTGTGGGTGAGAACTTTCAGAGACATTACTTGTGCCCAAACTCTCGTGCTGCTACTCTGCCGAAACATTATCTCCCACTCAAAGCCAAAGAAGAAATTCTGGAGAAGGAAGTCATCACGCTGCATCCGAAGAAGGATTGCTTCGACCTCGCTTGTGCTTCAGCGATCCTTCATCCTCATCTCCAGAAATCTCAAGAGGGAGTTTGCTTGTTATTTACTTCACTTCTTTATTTGTTTTTTGTAGTGAAATCGCCTTGTTTTTGGCGACTAGGTCCTTGCGCGGCTTAGGGGGAATTCGCCGCGTGAGTTGGCGACTAGGTCTAGGGGAATAGATCTAGGGGGTGCTCTCGAGGCCATATCCGAGTTTGGGTTGGCTAGAGCGGCTTGAGGCTTTATCCGGGGAAGGATAGGCTAAAGCCAACCGGTTTGTGGGGATACAAGTCGGTATAGAAAAGGAATAGAAATTCACTTTTGTACGCCTCCGATTTCTAGCGATATTGAAATCAAGTTTTGTAAACACCCTTTTTATATAATGCAATCATGATTATATTGTGTTTATTTGATTTCTCTCAATTGGCGTAAAATTTCATTATTGCAATATTGTTATTACTAAATTGTTATCTTATTTCCTATTATCAAAAAACAACTAATTATCATAAAAATTATAAAAGAATTTTATTCCCTTATTCACCCCCCCTCTAAGGGCGCCGTAAGATCCAACAGAACGATGCTCAGAGAATGTCGAGCGCTGGAACTGGCCATAATACTTCAGTCTGCTGAGAACAATTCGTCGAACGAAGCTAGACATTCGTCGAACGCCACTCGACATTCGTCGAACGCCACTCGACATTTGTCGAACACTGGGAACTTAATTTTCCTTAAGTTCTAGCAACTCTAACAGCCTAAAAACTTGACCCTTAAACTATACAATGGGGTCAACTTGATCCTTAGTTAAAACATAGTGATCCTAGCTCAAATCAGTAATAGGGTTGTTCCAACAGTGAACCTCCTGAAGTATGATTGGAACTTCTTCCTCAGAAACACATCATGCCAGGGGAGAAATTAGAGTTCTTCTGTATAAGATTCCTGCTATTAAGCAATAATAAGCTGCTTATCTTCTGAATCTTCTTCTATCTTTGATAAACTAATGGAATTCTCCTTTCGACAAGTATAACTCATAAGGATCCTTCCAAGAAGGATGTTGATCGATCTGCATGAGTTCCCCTTCTTTCGTTGCTGGATGAAGAAGTTCAGAGGTCACTCCCCCTGATGGAAGATCGAACTTTGACAACTCATCCACTTATTCATTCTGCGCTCTGGGAATATGTTCAATAATGAATGATTTGAATCTTCCAATCTCCTCCTTTGCTAGCAATAAATATTTCCTTCGCATTGGTTCTCTCGTTTCGTAATTCCCCAAAACATGAGAAGCCATTACTAGAGAATCAATTTTGAAATGCACATGTTCTATTCCCAGCTCCCTTGCAAGTCTCAGACCGGCTAAGAGTGCTTCATACTCTGCCTGATTTTTTGTGACCGGAAAGAAGAACTTGATAGCCTGTTCGAGCTTGATTTCATTTGGGCTGATTAAAACAACTCTGGCTCCCACAGAGTTTTTACCAGAAGCTCCATCCACATACACAATCCTTGCCAAAGGATATTTCTCTATTTGTTCAAGACTAGACTCTGATGTATCAACTAGGAAGTCTTCCAAGACTTGCGCTTTGTTTGATGTTCTAGGGACATAGGATATCTCGAATTTGCTTAACTCGATAGCCCATTTAGCCAATCTCCCTGAATGATCTGGCATTTCCAGGATTCTCCTTAGAGGATGTTCTGTGACTACTTGGATAGGATGAGCTTGAAAGTAAGGGCGAAGCCTTCGTGATGACATAACTAAAGCCAGAGCTAGCTTTTCCAAGATCGAGTATCTAGTTTCCGCATCTTTAAGGATATGGCTGACATAATATATCAGAAACTGTTTCTTCTCTCTCCCGGACGAGGACAAAGCTTACCGCATCTAGACCAACCCCCAAATATAAGAACAATATTTCCCCCTCGCGAGGGCTTTGAAGTAGAGGGGTTGAGGTTAACTGTATTTTCAACTGTTCAAAGGGTTCATTGCATTCCTCGCTCCATTCAAACCTGGATCCCCCCGGAGTGTTTTAAAGAATGGAGCGCTTTTATCTCCTGATTTAGAGATGAATCTGCTCAGCCCTGCCAACCTTCCTCCAAGGTGTTGGACCTCTTTAGGATACGAGGAGGGGAAATGTCTAGGATAGCCTTCACCTTATCTGGGTTTGGTGCAAGTCCATCAGGAGTAAGGAGATGCCCAAGAAATTTCCCTTTATTCGCTCCAAGCACGCATTTCAATGGATTCAATTTTAATTTGAACCTCCGTAGAGTAGCGAACGTCTCTACGAGGTCTTTCAAATGTATTGAAAAGTTTTACTTTTGAGGAGGAGATCATCAACGTAGACTTCAAGTTTTCTGCCTTTCTGATGCTTGAAAACCGTATCCATCATTCTCTAATACGTCGCACCCGCATTTTTAAGACCGAAAGGCATTACGAGGTAATAATAACACCCATCGTTTGTGATGAAAGAAGTGTGCGGGATGTCGGGTATATGCATCTTAATTTGATGGTACCCAGAAAATTCATCTAGAAAGCTCATGAAATTATACCAAACCGCGGAATCTACTAAAACATCTATCTGAGGTAGAGGGTAGCAATCTTTGGGGCATGCTTTATTAAGTTTTGTAAAGTCTATGCACATACACCACTTCCCACCAGATTTCTTTATCATTACAACATTGGACATCCAAGTGGGGTATTGAATTTCAGAAATAAAATTTGCTTTAAGAAGCTTGGCGACTTCTTCTCTGATTGGCACAGCCAGCTTAGTCGCCACCTCCCTTTTCTTCTGCTGGATCGGCTTGAACTCGGGGGAGACATTGAGGTGATGGAAGGCTACATCCGGATCCACCCCGGGCATATCCTCCGCCGACCAGGCTAAGATATCCATGTTCTCCAGAAGACAGGAGATCAGTTGAACTATCTCCTCTTCTGGCAGTTCTGCATTGACGATCAACTTCTTTTCCTCCCCTTCGGCAATGGGGACTTCTTGGGTTCCTTGGGCAGGTTCCAGGTGAGCCCTTATCGATCCTTACTTTCCTCTGCAGCTTTTGAGGGTTTAGCAACTTCAAGACCTTCAACTGGAGACTCGGGAAGTGGAATGTCTGTGATCATATTGACGGTTCGTACATAACATTCCTGAGTCACTTTGGATTGCTCTGGATCCGATACTGCCTCCCTTTGGCAGCGAATTTGAGGGCCAGGTGGAAGGTGGACACCACTGCTCTGTAGGCATTCAGAATAGGCCTTCCGAAGATGGCACAATAGTTGCTTGGGGCATCCACCACCACGAAGTTGATCAATTTTACCACTCCTCCCAGGGAAACCAGAAGCTTTACGGATCCTTCTACTTCCTTCTTCTCTCCGGAGAAGCCGTAGAGGGGTCCTTCGGTGGAGAGCAGAGGCTTTCCATTCTTCAGGGCATCAAAAGTTGAATGGAAGAGAAGATTGACAGAACTGCCTGTGTCAATCAAGATTTTGTGAACTGTATAGTTCTCTATAATAGCTTTGACGACCAAACTTCATCAAAAGGATTTGCATTTGGTGGAAGATCCTCCTGACCAAAGGTAAAAATTGAGATTTCAGGAGGAGATGTGGAGGTTGTCGCAACTTCCTGCTTAAGAACTCTCGCAATACTTGATTTGCGAGAGGATTCGGCTCTAGCTCCTCCATGAATGAATATCCCCATAACAACCGGCGTCTTCCACATCAGCGCATTACCAGGTCACCTCGACTGTTTCTTTTTTTTTTCTCAGTTGCCGGCTCAGCAGTCACCTCTTTTCGGATTAGCCCCCGGAGCTTCCCTTCTCCCAGAAGCCTTTCTATTATCATGCGGAGGGCCCGAAAATTCTCAGTCAGATGCCCTCCCTATTTATGGTATTCGCAGAAGAGGTTCGGATTTTGGTTACGAATATCCAACTTTAAAGGGGTTGGCCTCTTGAAATCTGGCCTTTTTTGAAGAATCTGAACGACCTCGTCCATGGTGACATTCAAAGGAGTAATTGATTCCTGCGAATCATCATATTAAGTAGATGGAGCAGCTGGAGATGGCTGCGCAGTATATTGTGGAAGAAATACTGGCATTATTTGTGGAATGGCCATGGATGGAGCGGGAGGTATGGCCAATGGCGGTTTCTGATCCTGAAACCGTTGATTGCTGATGAAGTGTTGATTATGCTTGTAGTTTCTTCCCCTATGGGAACGGGGCTCGAAATGGTATTGGTTCGATTGTTGATGAGTGGAGGATGAGTTGGATTGCTCTTTGTCGCTGATCAACTTTGCGACATACCCGGGGTTAGTCTTTTCGCCCCTTATGAACATGTTTGCTAGACTTATCATCTCTTGATAAGTCTTTGGTTCTCTGATGCTTGCTTGAAACTTTAATTGGCCTTCCCTCATGCCATGAATCAGAGCTACCCTGTATAACTCGGGATCCACATTCTGGATCTCCATGATTTCCTTTTGGAACTGATCCACGAAACGGGCCCACGTCTCATCTTCTCGTTGCCTAATTTCAAAAAGGGCCGCCGGGCCACTTTTCCTCTTCTTAGAGGTGGAGAACCTGAGCAGAAACTCCCTGCGTAGTTCGGCGAAGCTGCGAATTGTTCTGGGATGCAACCCATAGAACCACTCCCTTGCTTTTCCATCAAAGGATGTCACAAGGAGCTTACATTTAGTTGCATCCGTAAGGGTTCTCAGGGCGATAGCCGACTCAAAGGCTTGGAGATGGATAGCTGGATCAGCTTCTCCATTATATGCCGGCAAGCACGGCTCCCTGAAGTTATTTGGGGCTGGCTCCCCTCGGACTTTGTCCACAAAGGGAGAAGTCTCTTCCGCATCTTCACAGAGAAGTGGGACGGAGTAATAAGCCGTTTGGGCTACGACACTCGTGGACAGGCCGCCTGGTAGGAAGAGCGAGCTGCAGCTTTTGGCGGGCAGACCACCGGGTAGGAGAGACGAGCTGCATGAGAAGCCGCCCCCTGGAAATCTAGAATCCAGGCCGGCATGCTCTGGGCGGCCTCTTGGTAGAAATTTTGCCGAGCTGCAAAATCATCCTGAAGGGGTTGGAAATTGGCGACATGTGGAAGTGGGTACGAAGGAGGAGGAGGAGTGCCCGAAGTCACAGCTTGGTTAATCGCGGCCTGCTGAGGGACTAGCCGCTCAGTTAACATTGCTAAGGCCTGACTGATTGCCTCTAGACGCTGATCAGTTGCCTTTTGATCCCGCTCAGCTTCTCTCTTTGACTGCTCCAAGGCTTCCCATAGAGAATCATCACTATAGTCAGAGCGGTCTCCTAGAAGGCGCTGGCGGTCTGACATCTTTTTTAAAGACTTCACTGATAGTCCGCGATCTGAAGGTCGCATGTTTCTGTTGAATCCAAAAATACACCTCCGAAGAAAAATGGAGGCTGCGGGCTGTCGGTTACTATTGAGTAGAGAATATTAGACCGCTGGCAGCGATCGAGACTAGACTTCTCCCGTCACGGCAAATGCAAATCTTGTGACGGGCTTTCCTTTTGATTTATGTGCAGAGGTTACAGCGGGTTACAAGACCAGAAAGCGAGAAACCGGCCTGTCAGACAGGTCGCAAGACAGTGAACTCGAGACCGCAGCTCTAACAAGCGAGCTCTAGGATTCGAGTGTGCCTGCCTTGGGAACGTCGCCGCCCCCTATTTATAGGATCGGGGGCCTGCCCGATGGGCAGGGATAAAATAACCGCCTGCCCGGATACAGGAGAATCGGGCAGGGGGTGACGGTATACAGAAGGGAGAAAGAGAGAAGCCGCGCGGGCTGGCGATTTGAGCATCCGATCTGTGCTGGACGGGGTCGAAATGCGCTGCGGTCAAGGCTACGAATTAGCTCGGCCGGTCTTCGACCTGAGACCGCGACCTGCCTTCTGGACTTGCCTTGGCTGTCTTTAATCCTGGGGCGGTCTGGGCACTGTCAGACTGCCCGGCTTGGTTCATTCTGGGCTGAAATGTTGTTGGTTCTGGAACTTGGGCGACTTGACAATCAAACCGCACGGTCTGAAAGAGGTACTATTTAGGTAGCGATCTTCTGGGTAAACAGCTATCATGACAACCTCATATTGAATAAGTGGTTGTAAAATTCCAATATTACAAAATAGTATTAAAAAATAAAAATGGGCCCTACAATACAAAAAAATTTGAATCAGCATAAGCTACTTGAGACGAAAAATGAGAAATACATCTACCAAAATAATGTTAGATGTTTGATACTGTGATATTGCTAACAAAGACAAAAAAGAGAGTACAATAGAGGGAGAAGGAGATGATAGAGAAGAAGTGAATGAAAAACAGTATGAAGTTGTAAATGACGAACAATGAGAAAACATAGAAGGTGAAAACGTAAAAGGAGATGAGGGAGAATGACATGATGGAGAAGGATGCGATGAAAAAGGAGAGTATGGAGCTCGAGAGGACAGAGAAGGAGAAGGCGGAGAAGGAGAGGATGGAATTGGAGACTACAAAAAGGACAAAATGGAGAAGGATAGGGTGGAGTATGACAGCAGGGGAGTCAACAAAGAAGGTTATGGTAAAGGAGACTGCGAAGTAGGAGATAACGTTGTTAGTGTTGATGGAAAAGAGTATGATAGCTTCTAAGACTACGGAGAATGATACGAGGGAGAAGGAGTATACAGAGAAGAAGAGACTATGAAGGATATCATGGAGTTCTAAATGACAAACAATGAGAGAAAACATATAGGGGACGAAGGAGAAGTATACGACAAAAAAGGAGAGTAAGGAGTTGGAGACGACGGAGAAGGAGAGGATGGAATTGGAGACTACAAAAGGGAAAAAATGGAGACTGGGGCAATAGAGAAGTAGACGAAATAAAATGAGACGACAAAGGTAGGGCGATGGAGGTTTGAGGAGGCAGACCTATTAGGCGATGAAGGTATGAGACGCGTGTCACAACCCACATTTTCTCCGAATTTAGGAATATCGGAGTAAGAGAAAATACGCGTCATGATGCCACGTCATGCAGAGAGAAAACTACAGACGCTCAGGCGAGAACCTATTACTTATTTAATCAAAATATGTTTACATGATAGATCATCATTTGAAATTATTTATGAGGGTTTGGGGTAAGAACTATGTCTCTCAGTTCGTGGATCAACTAGTCCATCGAGAAAATATATGTAATTGCTGTGGAAATACTTGATTTAGTTCACTTAAGGTCCTAAATGCACGTGATGACATGATATAAAGTAAATGATATGCACATATCTAGGCGTAGTATGATTATAGAAAATGTCTTTAGGCGACTTTAAAGGTAAGGATTTCAGTTAAAAGGAATGCAATGAGGATGAAAGAAAAGCCATTTTATAACTATAATGCACCTAGACATAAATCATTCCCAGAGAGCAAGATACACAAGATCTAAAAGCAGTGTCATTTAACTGGCAAGTAAGCTATAAAGTATCAAAAGGGCACAACGGGCGTCAACAACCTGACACTAACCCGTTGGCTCCAAACTAGCATGTCTGGACACAAGAAGAAAACTAACAACAACTACCTTGCAGCAGGAGGGTAAAATAACAACTAAAACTCCCGAAGACTCCGGGCTACACCACTAGCGGCTAAGGCTCTGAACCTGAGGCATTAAAACAAAGAACGCCCCAGCAAGGAATTTACAAGTGGCAGAGAAAACAAAGAAAAACAAAGTAAACAAGGCATAAGGGGTACCAACCCAAGCCCAACATTTAAAGGAAAGGAAGCTCCAAGCACAGAACTAAATAATGCACCAAGTGCACCAAATACCAAAAAGAGGAACAAGCAAAGTTCATTTATCTTGTTAAATTTATTTAATGAGACTGATCAGCTCAAGTTAAACGGGGGCGGTCCTTTATCCACTGCCACCCAAAGCCAAATATGGGTAGGGGTTTCTATCAACACGGCCCACGGGACAACATGCCAAGCCTGCGGTTCACCACTAAAATGGCCACCATGCAAGGTTACAACAATTCCCACTCCCCCCCCCCCCCCCCAAAAAAAAAAAAACACGACCCACCGTGTAAGGACAAAGGCAATGGTTCAATTTAATTAATTTCTTTAATTATGACACGGGACGAAGCCCGAGAAAACCATCACCAGGATACCCTAAGGATAGGGTCACAAATGAAGTAAACACTGCATAAGACGATTCATAAGAGAAGACTCAGGGATTGGGTAATCACAATAGATGTAAGAACTTAGGCAGAAGGTGCTCATGAACAAGGGCATAGTACAGATATCTGCAACTACCTGCACCTTTTAGAAGACACAATCGTTCAAGGAGGAGGAGAAATTGGAGGCATAGCTCAAACACTAAGAAACAAAGGGGCAGGCATTCCTCGAGAAGTAGAGGGCAGCTCTCGAGAAATAGAGGGCAGCTCTCGAGAAATAGAGGGCACATCTTGAGAAGCAGAAGGCAGTTTAGGCAAGGGTCTTCAGGGTTTTCTCGAGAAATAAGGAAGATTTCTCGAGAAACAAAAAAATAGGAATTCTACAGGGATTTTCCGAGAAAAGAGGAGTATTCTCGAGAGGTGGCTGGATTTCTCGAGAAGCAAAAGGCAAAGCGGAAAAAAAAGTAGGAGTTCTCGAGAGGCAAGGAGATTTCTCGAGAAATCAAAGAGTTTCTCGAGAGAAAGAGGGACTTCTCGGGAAGAGAACACCCCCTCTCGAGAAATGCATGGATTTCTCGAGGCAAGCAGGGATCTCTCGAGAAATACACAATTTTTCGAGTATTGGCCGAAAATTCTAGGCTGCAACTAATTCTTCTAGAGGAAAATGTAGACATCTAGGGTGATCTCAAAATAGAGTCCAAGAGTTAAATTAGCCAAATAACACTCCAAGATCAAGATTTAAATAATGCGATAAGAACTCAAGCAAGGAAACAAAACTTCAACAACAAGAGAGAAGGAGAAACTGCCACTTGCCTTAAACCTTGCAAACTCGATGATCTACGCTCCAAAAGCTATGGATCGGCTAAGAAAACACCCGGGCACGAATTCCTAAAACTTTTCGGATCGAAAAGAGGGGTTAGGTTACTATATCGAACCCCAAAAATCCACGAAACGGGAAAAGCTTACCACTAGAACAAAGATCTCGCCGAGGCCTTTCCAAATCTACTCTCCATACGCGATTCCGACTACAACAACCCTAGAAATCGCCGACCGGATGCTCCACGACACGCCGCTCTTGCTCTCTCGCCCGATAGAACTCTTGGTCGGCCGAAAGGGGAAAGAGATGAAAAAAGATAAAACCTAAGCTTATTATAAATATATAGCTTAAATTGCTCGCCGAGAACAAGATAGCTCTTCGAATTCAAGGAATTCGTCGAACGCAGCCTCCAGGAGTACGTCGAATGCAGCCTACAGGAGTTCGTCGAACGCAACCTCCAGGAGTTCGTCGAACGCAACCTCCAGGAGTTCGTTGAACGCAACCTCCAGGAGTTCATCGAATGCAGCCTCCAGGAGTTCGTCGAACGCAGCCTCCAGGAGTTCGTCGAACGCAGCCTCCAGGAGTTCGTCGAACGCTGCCTCTAGGAGTTCGTCGAACGTACTAGAAGAATTTCATGCAAAAAAAATAAATGTAATTATTACATAATAATTCTCCCATTCTACTTAAACTGCAAGGGCGACCAAAACACCTCGGATTTTCATGAAAATCGCACATAAACTGAAAATCGGCACTACAAATCCAACGGCGAAGTTAGAATTCAATTTTGACAAACCAAACTCGGAATAAAGCTTCCCGAAGCTAAAATCTTGATAACTACCCAAAATATTTCCTTTAACTCGAAACATCGCGAAATTTTGAATGCTCGATCTAAATTACAAACTTTAACTATATTAAGGCCCAAAACTAAACCTGACGAGCTGGCGTAATGCCCTTACGCCTAAATTACGTCACAACGGCTACGCAAAATAATTAACGAAAATCAGGGGCGTTACAGTCACTCCCCCTAAAAAGAAGTTTCGTCCGGAAACTTGAAATCCAATGATCAAGAAGATACATAATCAAATCCAAAGGTTACCTGACAGAAGATTTACCCGAAATCTAAGAGAAGAGGCTAGGATGAGTCTCTCTCATGGCAGACTCCAGCTCCCATGTTGCGCTTTCGACACCCTGATTCTTCCAAACAACCTTAACCATTGGGATCATCTTCCTCCGCAACACACGCTCCTGAGTCTCCAAGATTCGGACAGGCTCTTTAATATACGAAAGATTGGGCTACAATACTGGCACTGAATCAAGAACAAGCCGACCACTACGCAAACACTTCCTCAGCTGGCTCACATGAAATACATCGTGAACATTAGGGAAGGAAGTAGGCAAATCCAATCTATAAGCTGACATTCTGATGCGCTCAACAATCCGGAAAGGTCCCAAATACCGTGGATCCAACTTGTGGTTCCTTCCAAATCTCTTAACACCCGCATCGGAGAAACTTTCAAGAATACTAAGTCTCCGACGGCAAACTCTAGATCCACCCTTCTCCGATTGGCATACTTCTCATACCTCTCTTGAGCAATACAAAGCTTCTCGTGGATATGAGTCATGGCAACACTCATCTCTTCCAAAGCCTCTGGGCCTAACAACGGCCTCTCACCAACCTCGGCACAAAACAAGGGAGTTCGGCAACGCCTCCTATACAGAGCCTCAAAGGGGGCCATCTGTAGGCTTTCCTGATAATTGTTATTATAGGCAAATTCCATCAATCCAAGACGCTTATCCCAAGCTCCACCATGATCCAAAATATAGCACCTGATCATATCTTCCAAAATTTGATTCACTCTCTTTATCTGACCATTGGTCTGAGGATGGTAAGCGGTAGAGTATCTAAGGTCAGTGCCCAAAGCTCCATGCAAACTCCGCCAGAAACGAGACATATACCTTGAATCTCGGTCGGACATAATGCTCAGGGACACACCATGCAATCTGATAACTTCATTCAAATAGAGCTCAGCTATCTTCTCAATAGAATAGCCGGTCTTACAAGGCACAAAGTGAGCACACTTTGTCAATCTGTCAACTATGACCCATACCGAATCGTGTCCTCTGGGAGATCTCGGCAAACCAGTAATGAAGTCCATTGAAATACTCTCCCACTTCCAGCTTGGAATATCCAAAGGGTTCAGTTTACCTCCAGGCCTCTTATAATCTGCCTTAACGCGCTGGCAGGTAAAACATTCTGAAACATATCTGGCTATATCATTCTTCATACCTGACCACCAAATGATCTGCTTCAGGTCTTTGTACATTTTCATGGAACCAGGATAATAGGAAACACTGGAGTCATGCGCTTCACTACAGATCTTTGCCCGAATATCTTCCGATGCGGGAATGCAATATCTACCTCGATACATCAGGGTATCTTTATCATCGATTGAAAAGTCTGGTAATTCCCCTTTCTCAGTCCAACTCCGAAGATGCTGCAAGTCAGGATCTTCCTTCTGATGCAGTCTTGTAAGGGTAATCCACGAAGGCTCTTCAGCTTCAAGACTCGAAGGCGCGGTACTACTACCGTCTGAGATACCCATCAACATAAACTCCTCAACTAAGGACTGTACAGAGAGATTGAAGACATGCGCGGTCTTTCAACTCAGGGCATCGACCACCACATTAGCCTTACCCGGATGATACAGGATATCAACTTCATAATCCGCCACATACTCCAACCACCTGCGCTGGTGCAAATTCAGCTCTTTCTGGGTAAAGACATACTTTAGACTCTTATGATCCGTGAAAATCTTGCATGATACTCCATATAACAGATGTCTCCAAAGCTTTAAAGCATAAATCACTGCAGCAAATTCTAAGTCATGCATATGGTAATTCTTTTCATGAACTTTCAATTGTCTGGACCCATAGGCAATCACCTTTCCTTCTTGCATCAAAACACACCCTAGTCCAATGTGAGATGCGTCCATATAAACATCATACTCTATTCCTTCGATCGGCAAGGCCAACACAGGAGCACTGCACAAATGCCTCTTTAATTCATGAAAGGCTTCTTCGCACTTATCGCTCCAAACAAAAGCGGTATTCTTCTGGTTAAGCTTAGTTAAAGGTGCTGACAGCACTGAGAACCCTTGAACAAACCTCCTGTAGTACCCAGCCAACCCTAAGAAACTCCTTATCTCCTTAGGCATTGAAGGCGTCTTCCAACCCAACACAACAGAAATCTTAGCGGGGTCTAAAGTAATTCCATCCTTGTTCACCACATGACCCAGAAAGGATACCTCAGGAAGCCAGAACTCACACTTGCTCAGCTTCGCATACAACTTGTGCTCTCTAAGAGTAGACAATACTAAGCGCAAATGCGTAGCATGCTCCTCAGCACTTCTGGAATACACCAACACATCATCGATGAACACCACTACAAAATGATCCAGAAAATCCTTGAACACGCGGTTCATCATGTCCATAAACGCAGATGGTGCATTCGTCAAACCAAAAGACATTACCAGAAACTCAAAATGACCATAACGGGAAAGAAAGGCAGTCCGGGGAACGTCCGACTCACGGATCCTCAACTGATGGTAGCCTGATCGAAGGTCAATCTTTGAAAACACCGTGCTACCACTCAACTGATCAAACATATCATCTATCCTCGGCAACGGATACCTGTTCTTGATGGTCACTTTGTTTAACTCTCTATAATCAATGCACAACCTCATAGAACCGTCCTTCTTTTTCATGAACAAAACTGGAGCAGCCCAGGGCGAAGAACTTGGTCAAATGAATCCATAATGCAACAGCTCATTTAACTGAGTTCGAAACTCTTCTAGCTCGCGCTGGGGTATACGGTACGGTGCCTTAGTGATAGGACGAGTACCAGGCTCAAGATCAATAACGAACTCCACATCTTTATCAGGTGGGAGACCAGGAAGACTGATAGGAAAGACATCAGGAAACTCTCGCACCACCGGAACACCCTCAATTCACGGCGAACCACTAACAGTTTCTAACATCGAAGCAAGGTAAGCCAATCAACCAGAATTTAATAGTTTTCGAACACATACCGCATAAATTATCGGGGAACTCTGGCACGGAGATCCAAAAATGCTCATGGGATGACCGTTGTCCATCACAAAGTCCAGACGCTTTTCCTTGCATCGGATGACATCATAACTGGACAACTAGTCTATACCCAATATCACGTCAAAGTCTTCTAGGCCCAACACCTTGAGATCAGCAACAACCAAGAAATCTCCTAAGAGAATGGGGCAACTTTGGACGCACTGGTTCGAGGACACCAAATCACTAGAAGGAAACATAATAAGGAACGAATCCTTTCCCAGCTCAGGGGTCAAATGGTGATGCTCGACGAAAACCCTTGCTACAAATGAATGGCTAGCACCCGAATCGAACAGAACATGTGCCCAACAATTCCTTACCTTAAATCTCCCTATAAGCGCAAAAAGAGAAACTATTCTAATATAGCAAAACTAAAAGGAATCAAAACATAACAATTGGCTTAAGGTCTAACCTGCGATCACTTGGGTCGAAGACTGCGCTTGATCCTGGGTTAACACATTCAGCTTTCCTCTTCCTTTATCCTCATGCTGCGGCGGCGGCAAGGCTCAAAGCAGAACTGGCTGCAACGGGGGTTGATCTAGCGGGCATTGAGACTTCACGTGCCTCTTCTGTCCGCACTGGAAGCAGACTTTATATTTGGTCCAACACTGGGCCACATCGTGCCCCTTCTACTTGCACAACTAGCAAAGTACCTCACCCTTCAGAGCACCCTGGATTGCCAGCACTCGCTGCTGCTTCTGAACTCCTTTCCTCTTGAAACACTTTTCAAACGGATGGTCAGAGCGGCCACAGAAACTGGAGACCTCACCACCTCTTTTCTTCAAGACCGAGGCAGGCGCACCAGATTTCCTTCTTCTACAGCCTTTCTCTTTCCCTTCTTCATCATTGATCCTCGGTTCTTGGCATTATTAATCGCCTCCACCTTTAGCGCTGCCTCTACTACCTCAGCGTACTTCTCTAACCTGTACGCACTGGACAACTACTGGATGTCACTGCGGAGACCACCCAGAAATCTCTTCACTCTTCCTTCTTCCGAGGCTACCAGGGTCAGAGCAAACCTGCTCAACTTGAAAAACTCAATCTCATACTCGCTCACTGAGAGTTGCCTCTGCTTCAGATGCAGGAAATCATTCATTAACCGATCTTGTTCCACCCACGGCAGGAACTTCTGTAACAGCATTCCCTTGAAGGTTTCCATGAACATCCTTCGGAAAGGTCTTCCTTCTCCCTCAACCTCCAACTCTTTGCGAGCCCCTTAAGCTAGTACGAGACGACCATCAACTTCTGATCCATGGTGATTCCTGAATATGAGAATATCTCCTCAATGGCTATAAGCCAATCGTCTAAGGCCATGAAGTCGGCTCGACTATAATACGATGGAGGATCCAACCTTTGAAAATGCGAAATGAAATTCATTTCCGGAGGTATCGCTACTGGGGTACCAAGGGAGCAGGAGGAGTAGGTACAGTCTGTCCTACTACGGGGGCCTGCACTACAGGTTGCTACCTAGCATCGGCAGAAAACAACGCCTCAACTTGCGGCTGCATCTCAACCATCTGCCTAGTTAGAGCCTCATTGCTCTGGCGCAGACACTCGATCAGAGCTTCACTCTGCGCTGCAGATGACTCACCCTTCGACTGAGAAGTCGACCTAGACGCGACTCGCTTACGCACCATTTCTGCTAAAACACAAAAATCTACAATCAAAATTTAACCTTACACTAGAACTTCACTGCTTGATTCAAAAAATACATGTACAGATACTTGCCATTTCCACTACCTTTCTCTGGGATATTTTCATGATGCTATGCTAAATTTGGGGAATGATACTATATCATCCCTCTCGACTCATGTGCAATGGTCATGAATGCATGAATTTTCTGTTCGTTTTGAAATCATGGGTGTACGTGTGTCATCATATAAGTCTTTAACTTCGCACATGTGCTTATGCAATGCTATGTAATGTATGTTGTGCTATGCATTCTAATAAAGACCTTAATGCATGTTATGAGCGGCGTACACATGAAATATTATGCATCCCATACTACATAATATCGCATGTAAAAAAAAGAAAATGTGCTAATGGGCATCCATGTGATGATGGTTATGCATCCCATACTACATAACCGTCACATGTTGCCACCTATGGTGGATCCATATGCAGACACATACTATGCATCCCATACTACATAATATGCCTCGTATACTTCTTATCATGCTATGAGTGTAGTGTTCATGCTTCGGCCAAAACGTACTGATGACACATTGGTGTGTGTATGCAATGAAACCAAAACAACTATACTATATCAGAATTTGTTGCTCGACCGACTTGTCGAACAACCTAGCTCTAATACCAACTGTCACAACCCGCATTTTCTCCGAATTTAGGAATATCAGAGTAAGAGAAAATACACGTCATGATGCCACGTCATGCAGGAGACAACTGCAGACGCTCAGGCGGGAACCTATTACTTATTTAATCAAAACATGTTTACATGATAGATCATCATTTGAAATCATTTATGAGGGTTTGGGGTAAGAACTGTGTCTCTCTGTTCGTGGATCAACTAGTCCATCGAGAAAATATATGTAATTGCAGCGGAAAATACTTGATTTAGTTCACTTAAGGTCCTAAATGCACGTGATGACAAGACATAAAGTAAATGATATGCACATATCTAGGCGACTTTAAAGGTAAGGATTTCAGTTAAAAGGAATGCAATGAGGATGAAAGAAAATCCATTTTATAACTATAATGCACCTAGACATAAATCATTCCCAGAGAGCAAGATACACAAGATCTAAAAGCAGTGGCATTTAACTGGCAAGTAAGCTATAAAGTATCAAAAGGGCACAACGGGCGTCAACAACCTAACACTAACCCATTGGCTCCAAACTAGCATGTCTGAACACAAGAAGAAAACTAACAACAACTACCTCGCAGCAACGGGGTAAAATAGTAACTAAAACTCCGGAAGACTCCGGGCTACACCACTAGATGCTAAGGATCTGAACCTGAGGCATTCAATAAAACAAAGAACGCCTCAGCAAGGAATTTACAAGTGGCAGAAAACAAAGAAAAACAAAGTAAACAAGGCATACGGGGTACCAACCCAAGCCCAACACTTAAAGGAAAGGAAGTTCCAAGCACAAAACTAAACAATGCACCAAGTGCACCAAATACAAAAAGAGGAACAAGCAAAGTTCATTTATCTTGTTAAATTTATTTAAAGAGACTGATTAGCTCAAGTTATATGGGGACGGTCCTTTATCCACTGCCACCCAAAGCCAAAAACGGGTTGGGATTTCTATCCCCAACCACCTAAACACGGCCCACGGTACCACAAGCCAAGCCTGCGGTTCACCACTAAAATGGCCACCATGCAAGGCTACAACAATTCCCCATTGCCCCCCCCCAAAACACGACCCACTGTGTAAGGACAAAGGCAATGGTTCAATTTAATTAATTTCTTTAATTATGACACGGGACGAAGCCCGAGAAAACCATCACCAGGATACCCTAAGGATAGGGTCACAAATGAAGTAAACACTGCATAAGACGATTCATAAGAGAAGACTCAGGGATTGGGTAATCACAACAGATGTAAGAACTTAGGCAGAAGGTGCTCATGAACAAGGGCATAGTACAGATATCTGCAACTACCTGCACCTTTTAGAAGACACAATCGTTCAAGGAGGAGGAGAAATTGGAGGCATAGCTCAAACACTAAGAAACAAAGGGGCAGGCATTCCTCGAGAAGTAGAGGGCAGCTCTCGAGAAATAGAAGGCAGCTCTCGAGAAATAGAGGGCACATCTTGAGAAGCAGAAGGCAGTTTAGGCAAGGGTCTTCAGGGTTTTCTCGAGAAATAAGGAAGATTTCTCGAGAAACAAAAAAAATTGGAATTCTACAGGGATTTTCCGAGAAAAGAGGAGTATTCTCGAGAGGTGTCTGGATTTCTCGAGAAGCAAAAGGCAAAGCGGAAAAAGTAGGAGTTCTCGAGAGGCAAGGAGATTTCTCGAGAAATCAAATAGTTTCTCGAGAGAAAGAGGGACTTCTCGGGAAGAGAACACATGGATCTCTCTAGAAATGCATGGATTTCTCGAGGCAAGCAGGGATCTCTCGAGAAATACACAATTTTTCGAGTATTGGCCGAAAATTCTAGGCTGCAACTGATTCTTCTAGAGTGAAAATGTAGACATTTAGGGTGATCTCAAAAGAGAGTCCAAGAGTTAAATTAGCCAAATAACACTCCAAGATCAAGAGTTAAATAATGCGATAAGAACTCAAGCAAGGAAACAAAACTTCAACAACAAGAGAGAAGGAGAAACTGCCATTTGCCTTAAACCCTGCAAACTCGAAGATCTCCGCTCCAAAAGCTATGGATCGGCTAAGAAAACACCTGAGCATGAATTCCTGAAACTTTTCGGATAGAAAAGAGGGGTTAGGTTACTACCTCGAACCCCAAAAATCCACGAAATGGGAAAAGCTTACCACTAGAACGAAGATCTCACCGAGGGCTTTCCGAATCTACTCTCCTGACGTGATTCCGACTACAACAGCCCTAGAAATTGCCGGCCGGAAGCTCCACGACACGCCGCTCTCACTCTCTCGCCTGATAGAACTCTTGGTCGGCCGAAAGGGGAGAGATGAAAAAAGATAAAACCTAAGCGTATTATATATATAGCTTAAATTGCTCGCCGAGAATAAGGCAGCTCTTCAAATTTAAGGAATTCATCGAACGCAGCCTCCAGGAGTACGTCGAACGCAGCCTCCAGGAGTTCGTCGAACGCAACCTCCAGGAGTTTGTCGAACGCAGCCTCCAGGAGTTCGTCGAATGCAG
This sequence comes from Dactylorhiza incarnata, assembly GCA_033032865.1. NCBI lineage: Eukaryota > Viridiplantae > Streptophyta > Magnoliopsida > Asparagales > Orchidaceae > Dactylorhiza > Dactylorhiza incarnata. The sequence continues at coordinate 25,293 of JAWHQI010002067.1, read as the reverse complement.
CCTCCAGGAGTTCGTCGAACGCAGCCTCCAGGAGTTCGTCGAACGCAGCCTCCAGGAGTTCATCGAACGCAGCCTCCAGGAGTTCGTTGAACGCACTAGAAGAATTTCATGCAAAAAAAATAAATGTAATTATTACATAATAATTCTCCCATTCTACTTAAACTGCGAGGTCGACCAAAACACCTCCGATTTTCATGAAAATCGCACCTAAATTGAAAATCGGCGCTACGAATCCAACGACGAAGTCAGAATTCAATTCCGACGAGCCAAACTCGCGATAAAGCTTCCCGAAGCTAAAATCTTGATAACTAACCAAAATATTTCCTTTAACTCGAAACGTCGCAAAATTTTGCATGCTCGATCTAAATTACAAACTTTAACTAAGCTAAGGCCCAAAACTAAACCTAACCAGCTGACGTAATGCCCTTACGCCAAAATTATGTCATAACGGATACGCAAAATAATTAACAAAAATCAAGGGCGTTACAACGCGGGTAGGACGCAACAAAGGTAGGATGCGGCAGAGGTAGGATGCGATAGAGGTAGGATGCGGCAGAGGTCGGAGGTAAGAGGCAACGAAGGTTGGAGGTGACGAAGTCCGTGGGTAGGATACGACATAGGTAGGAGGCTATGGAAAACGAAGGTAGGCTGCGATGGAGAACGAAGGTAGGAGGCAACGTAGATAGGAGGCGATGAAGGTGGAGGAAATAGAGGTAGGAGGTAGGAGGCAATGGAGATAGGAGAAGACACAAGTAAGAGGAGACAAAGGTAGGATACGATGAAGAAGGAATAAACAGAGGTTGTAGGTGGGAGGCGACGGAAAATGCAGGTAGGAGGAAGTGGAGATTGTAGGTAGGAGGCGACAGAGGTAGTAGGTAGGATTCAACAGAGGTCGGAGGTAGATACGCTGGAGGTAGCATGCGGAAGAAGTAGGATGCTGAGGAGGTAGGATGTGAAGGGGGAATGAGGCGATGAAGGTAGGAGAAGGATGTAGCAGAGGCAGGAGTTGGATGCGGCAGAGGCAGGTCCAGATGCAATAGAGGACAGAGTAATGAGGCGACGAAGGCATAGTTAGGAGAAGATGGAGGATGGAAGCAACAAAGGTAGGAGGCAACAAAGATAGGAGGTGACAGAGGTAAGCATTGCGGGAGATAGAGGCGGTGGAGTAAGAGGCGACTAAGGTAGAAGGTAGGAGGGGTCAGTGGTAGGAGATAGGATGCGACAGAGGTAGGCGGAGATAGAGGTAGGCGACGGAGGTGGGCAGCATGGAGGTCAGAGGCAACATATGTGACAACCTACAAATTTGCATAACAAAATATTTTTCCCTGATGATGAAACTGCAAAGTAGTACATATTTTACGTAATAGTTTTCACGTTTTTTGTTTCATTTTATTAGTTGAATTTGCATTATTTGTTATAGAGGGTGCCACGAGTCAAATTTTGTGATAGTTCATTCCTTTTGATTATTGTGGGATGGTGTAGTGTTAGCATGTGTTAATGCCATGTTGAAGTAGTTGAATTTGCATTATTTGTAATAGAGGGTGTCATGAGTCAAATTTTTGTGATAGTTCATTCATTCTGATTGTTGTGGGCTGGTGTAGTGTTAGCATGTGTTAATGCCGTGTGGAGGTAGTTATCTTGGCTGATTTGGCTTGTGGTTTGACACTTGGCCGGTTTGGGTGTTGGCTGGAGGTGTGTTGTGGGCGTATGAAATCGGCACCTGGGTTGTGCTTGGCTTCATCTTGCCATTGGCCGCTTACTGTGCTGATTAAATAGAGTCGAGCCCTTACACTGTCATCTATTCCCACATTCCGTCTCTGCTCTCTCCGCTATTTCTCCCATGCCGCTACTCTGCTACTATCGATGACTGCTTCCAATTGTTTCTCCTTCTTCCCGTGCTTCTCCTCCTCCCTAGCTATTTCTCTTGGTAGCAGCTGCTGCTCAGTGCCATTCTACGTTATCAAGGCACGCGCCTAGGCGCGCCCGAGGCGCCGGGCGCACCGAACGCAACCCACATTGCCTTAGAAGGGCCAAGGCGGGCGACATGCCTCAGGCGCGACTCAGGCGCGCCTAGGCGCTCGCCTCGCATGCCATCCAAGCGCAATAGGCACGCCTGGAATTCCATCAAATGGGCCTTCCGGTTTAATTACGTTTAGGGTGTATTTAGGTCTGCGTTTTCATAGGGCCGACCGCTCCTCTTTCATTCTTCCCAGTTAGGCTTACAAGAGAGCTCACCGATCCCTCCTTTTTGCTCGATAGCTCTCGATAGCTCGCTGGCCTTATCTACCCAGTTAGTCTTGCCACTCGCCGGATGCTCCTCTTGGCTCAATATCTCACCGAAATCCTCTTCACACCACCGTCCATCTTCCCAGTTAGGCTTGCCGCTCGTCGCCGCTCCTCTTGCCTCGATAGCTCGCCGACCTCCTCTTCACGCCACCTCTCCAAACGGTAACATCGGCTGCTCCTCTATTGGCTTTAAGGTTGACCCTCGTCGGCCGCTTTAGTTCACTATAGAACAGTGAACTGGAAGCCCAGTTCACTATAGAATAGTGAACTGGAAGCTCTAGTTCACTGTGAACTGGAGCTTCCAGTTCACTGTTTTACAGTGAACTGGAAGCCCAGTTCACTATTTTACAGTGAACTGGAAGCTCAGTTTTCTGTTTCACTGTAAAATAGTGAACTGGTTTCCAGTTCACAGTGAACTGGAGCTTCAAGTGTTTTCCATTTATTCTTGTCAAGTATCTACATCAACTAATATGGGGAGAATTGATTCAGTCCACTGTTTTCAGTTCATTGTTTTATGATTGAATTGTCTTGTTAATGGTTACATATACTCATTCTTTTTGTTGTAAAATGATTTAATACCCGCATAGGCGGATATGGATGCGAGTGGTTCTACTTCATCCAGTGTTCAATCAAAGATTGATCCAGGATGGAAGTATGTGCGCCAGATTTTAGCCTTTAATAAAAATGATTTAACTTGTAATTTTTGTGAGAGTCACAAAGGGTGGAATTTTTCGTGCTAAACAACACCTAGTTGGGGGATTTAGAATTACAAAAGCTTGTCCCAAATTCCCACAACATGTACAGACTAAAATTCAAGATTATATGGAGAAGAGAATGAATGCAGGTAATACAGAAAAGCAAGCATTCCCTGACTTTGTTGATGTAGATACCTTTGAAAGTGATGAGGATATGGATGACATTGGAGTGAAGATTCATGGATGCGGACCAAGCGGTATATCTAAAAAGTTTTGGACCAAAGGACCGATGGATGTTTTTTTGCACCTAACATTGAGAAGAATTTGAAAAAGGGCCACCAAAAGCTAATGAAGCAAACAACAATTAATGAGGCGTGTAAGAAGGAACTTAGATTGAGGGCTTGCAAACATATACCTCAATGGATGTATGATGCAGCTCTTCCTTTTAATGTTGTTAATTATCCTAGTTTTGTAGTGATGATTGAGGTCGTTGGACAGTTTGGAGTTGGAATGAAACCACCCAGTTACCATGAAGTTCGTGTGCCTTTGTTGAATAATGAAGTAGGTGAAATCAATAATGTTTGCCCGGGAAACCGTTTCTCGGGTTGGATTATTACCAGACCGCGCGAGCTCCTGGGTCAGGCCGCTGAGTCCCGGGATCAGTGGTTCTCTGTTCAAGAAGGGCCAGGCCGGGCGGCCTGGTGTCATTTCCGGATCGCCCCCAAAGGGATAAGATCATCAAAGAGCTAAGGCAAAGAGTTCATCCGCGGTCTCAGCCAGAAGGCCGCGCGGGTTGTCCCATAGAAACTCGAAGTTCCAGCCCCGAAGAACAGGTCGGGGCTCCAGATCGAAGGCTATCCAAGTTACCTCTTGAAGATCGGCTGAGTCATGACCAGAGGGCAGACCGCGACCTCAATCTCCAAACCGCGCGGTCTGCATTATTGACTTGGTCCCGGCGTCCTCAGCCGCAAGCAAGACAGATCGGGAAGGCAGGCCGTCAGATCGCGCGGCCTCTTTCTTTCTCTTCTTTGTGTATCCCGTCACCGCCTGCCCGTTTCTCCTGTACCCGGGCAGGAGGTTATTTTATCCCTGCCCGATCGGGCAGGCCCCCAAGCCTATAAATAGGGGGCGGCACTGTTCCCAAGACACGCACACTCGAATCCAAGAGCTCGCTTGTCTGAGCTCCGGTCTCGAGTTTCAGGTCTCGCGAACTGCTGACCGGCCGGCTTCTGTTCTTTCACATTTGTAACCGCTACTTTTCAATAAAAGGAAAGCCCGTCGCAGGAGTGGCATTTGCCGCGACGGGCGAAGTCTGGCCTCGACCGCTGCTAGCGGTCTGAATTCCTCAACTAAATAGTAACTGATAGTCCGCAACCTCGTTTCACTTCGGAGGCGCACTTTTGAATCGAACAGAAACACGCGACCTTCAGATCGCAGACTGTCAGCGAAATCCTTAGCTCAGAATGTCAGACCGCCAGCTCCCTCCAAGAGACCGATCCGACCATAGTGAAGACTCTTTGTGGGAAGCTCTGGAGCAGACAAAGAGAGAGGCCGACCAGGCTCGGCAGGCGACTGATCAGCGTCTGGACGCAATCACTCAGGCCCTAACTCTACTAACCGAGCGGTTAGCCCCTCAGCAGGCCGCGGCTCCCCAGGCGGTCACTCACTCCTGTTCTACCTCCTCCACCTCCATATCCGTTCGCGCAAGTCGCTCATTCCCGACCACCACAAGAAGGTTCCGCGGACCGTCCGAATCTCTACCAAGAGGCCGCGCGATGTATGCCAGCTCGGGTCCTTGACTTTCAAGGGGCGACCTCTCAGGCCGCTCATTTTCCCTATCCGCCTGAGGTCGCCGCCTTCCAATCATATCCGACTGGAGCACCTGCCCGCTCCTATCATGCGGTCTGTCCGCCAATGACCGCAGCCGAGGTCCCTTATAACTCTGCTTTCCCCCTGTATGAAGATGCCGAGGAGAGTTCTCCCTTCACCGACGAAATCCGAGGAGAGCCGGCCCCAAACAACTTTCGAGAACCACGTATGTCAGCATATAGTGGGGAGTCCGATCCAGCAATACACCTCCAGGCATTTGAATCAGCTGTTGCTCTGAGGACCATCACTGATGCAACAAAGTGCAAGCTCCTGGTGACATCCTTTGATGGGCAGGCCAGAGAATGGTTCTATGGATTGCATCCTCGATCTATCAGATGCTTTGCGGAGTTACGTAGAGAATTTCTGCTTCGATTCTCTACCTCTAAGAAGAGGAAGAATGGTCCGGCAGCCCTATTCGAGATACGACAGCAAGAAAACGAAACGTGGGCCCGTTTTGTCGATCGTTTCCAAGGGAAATAATGGAGGTACAAAACGTCGATCCGGAGTTATATAGGGTCGCACTAATGCATGGCCTTAGGGAGGGGCCACTGAAGTTTGAAGCCCAAATCAGGGAACCAAAGACATATCAAGAAATGATTAGTCTGGCAAACAAATTCATCAGGGGGGAAAAGACTAATCCGGGTTACGTTGCCAAGTTGCTCAGCGACAACGATCAGTTCAATTCTGCATCAACCCATCAGCAACGTTATAATCACTCGTCTCGGCCTGATTTCGAGCCTCGGGCTCAAAGGGGAAGGAATCTTAAGCCCAAGCAACCATTCATTGGCCATCAACGGTTTCAGGATCAGAAGCCGCCGTTGGCCATCGCACCCACTCAACCCATGGGAGTCCCGCAAATCATGCCCGTATATCTGCCACAATACATCGCACAACCATCTCCACCTATCCCATCCATCAGATATGATGAATCACAAGATTCGTTCACCCGCTCAACGTTACCATGAATGAGGTCGTGCAGATTCTTCAGAAGAGGCCTGACTTTAAAAGGCCCCCTCCTTTGAAATCAGAAGTTCGCAATCGGAACCCAAACCTTTACTGTGAATATCACAAAGAAGAGGGGCATCTAACTGAAGATTGCCGGGCCCTCCGGTGGTTGATAGAAAAACTCCTGAAAGAGGGAAAGCTTCGGGGGTTGATTCGGCAAGAAACTCCGGTTGAACCACGAGCTGAGAAGAAGAAGGAGGCAGTCGAAGTAACATGGGAATGTGCTGATGTAGAGGAGGCCGGTAGTTATGGGGATATACATCCTGCAGCCGAATGCATAGAGGTGAATGATGTTGGCCCTCTCGGTAACATCTATTGCATCCATGGTGGGGCAGGGATAGAATCCTCCCGAAAATCTAGCATCGGGAGAGTTACAAAGCAAGAAGTGGCAGTTGCCTCCACTTCTGCCCCGGAAAGGACGGTTGTTACGTTTGGCCAGGAAGATCTCTCCCCGAATGCGAATCCGTTCGATGACGCGGTGGTGATAAAGGCGGTTATTGAGAATTACGCAGTGCACAAAATTTTGATCGATACAGGCAGCTCAGTTAATCTCATCTTTCGCCAAACGTTTGAGGCCCTCAAGACTGGAAAGGCCTTACTCTCTACGGAAGGCCCCCTCTATGGCTTCTCAGGAGAAAAGAAGGAAGTAGAAGGGTGCGTGAAGCTTCTGGTATCACTAGGGGGCATAACAAAGTTGGTGAACTTCGTAGTAGTGGAAGCCCAAGTAGCTACTGCGCAATTTTCGGAAGGCCAATCCTGAATGCTTACAGAGCGGTGGTATCTACTTTCCATTTGGCCTTGAAATTCGCTGCTGAGGGGCGTCAGTACCGGATTCGGAGCGATCCAAAGGTGGCACGCGAATGTTATGTGAAGACAGTTAATGTGATCACCGAGGCACCGCTTCACAAGGCCCAGAATGACATCCAAGAGGTGTCCAAACTCCCTGAAGAAGCTGAGGAGAGCGCGGAACGGAAAGGGACCTACCTGGAACCTGCCCAGGAGACCCAAGAGATCCCCATTGTTGAAGGGGAAGGGAAGAAGCTGATCATCAACGCCGAGCTATCAGAAGAGGAAAAGCTCCAGTTAACCTCCTGCCTGCTGAATAACTTGGACATCTTCGCTTGGTCGGCGGAAGACATGCCTGGAATAGATCCAGATGTCGCGTGCCATCACCTCAACGTTTCTCCGGAGTTCAAGCCAATCCAACAGAAGAAGAGGGAGGTAGCAACTAAGCTGGCGGTACCTATCAAAGAAGAAGTTGCAAAGCTTCTTAAGGCCAATTTCATTTCTGAAATCCAGTACCCCACCTGGATGTCGAATGTAGTGATGGTGAAAAAGTCTGGGGGGAAATGGCGTATGTGTGTTGATTTCACTAAACTCAATAAAGCATGCCCCAAGGATTGTTATCCCTTGCCTCGGATAGATGTTTTGGTAGATTCCGCGGTGGGATATAGTTTTATGAGTTTTTTAGATGCATTTTCTGGTTATCACCAGATTAAGATGCATAAGCCTGATATCCCGCATACATCCTTCATTACCAATGATGGATGTTATTGTTATCTCGTCATGCCTTTCGGCCTCAAAAATGCGGGGGCAACATATCAGAGGATGATGGACACAGTTTTTGAAAAACAAAAAGGGAGAAATCTGGAAGTATATGTTGATGATCTCCTTCTAAAAAGTAAAACTTTTTTAATCCATCTGGAAGACCTCGTAGAGACGTTCGCTACTCTACGGAGGTTCAAATTGAAATTAAACCCTCGAAATGCGTGTTCGGGGCGAACAAGGGGAAATTTCTTGGACATCTTCTCACTCCTGATGGTCTCGCACCAAAACCAGATAAAGTAAAAGCCATCCTAGACATGACCCCTCCTCGTAATCCGAAAGAGGTACAGCAACTTGGTGGAAGGTTGGCAGGATTGAGCCGATTCATTTCCAAATCGGGAGATAAAAGCGCTCCGTTCTTCAAAACACTTAGGGGAGGATCTAAGTTTGAATGGAACGAGGAATGCGATAATGCTTTCGAACAATTGAAAAAGCAATTAACTTCAACCCCCTTCTTCAAAGCCCTCGCGAAGGAGAAACACTATTCTTGTACTTGGGGGTAGGCCCTGATGCGATAAGCTCTGTCCTGGTTCGGGAAGAGAAAAAGAAACAGTTTCCGATATACTATGTCAGCCATATCCTTAAAGATGCAGAAACTAGATATTCAATCCTGGAGAAATTAGCCTTGGCTTTAGTCATGTCATCACGAAGGCTCCGCCCCTATTTTCAAGCTCATCCTATTCAGGTGGTTTCAGATCATCCACTGAGGAATATCTTGGAGAAGCCGGAACATTCAGGAAGGTTGGCCAAATGGGCAATCGAGCTAAGCGAGTTCGAATATTGTACACCCCAGAACGGCAATAAAGGCACAAGTATTGGCAGATTTCTTGGTAGACACAATGGAGTCTAATCCAGAGCAGGTAGTGCAATCTCCTTTTGCTTGGATCATTTATGTGGATGGGGCTTCTGGCAGGAACTCCGTGGGAGCCGGAGTGGTTTTGATCAGTCCAAACGGCATCAGGCTGGAACAAGCTGTTAGATTCTTCTTTTCAGTTACAAATAACCAGGCCGAATACGAAGCACTCTTGGCCGGCCTGAGACTCGCAAAGGAGCTTGGGATAGAACATGTTCATGTGAAAACTGATTCTCTTGTAATGGCCTCGCAGGTTCTGGGGAACTACGAGACAAGAGAACCGATGTTGAGAAAATACCTATTCCTAGCTAAGAAAGAAATCGGGAGATTCAAATCCTTCATCATCGAGCATATTCCGAGAACGCAGAATGAAGAGGCAGACGAATTGTCAAAATTTGGTCTTCCATCAGGGGGAGTAACCTCAGAACTTTTTCACCCGGCAACAGAGGAAACAGAGGAAGAAGAGCTCATGCAGATCGATCAACATCCTTCTTGGAAAGACCCCTACGAATTGTTTCTGACAAAGGGAGAATATCATCCATCAATCAAGGACAAAAATAGATTCAGAAGAAAGGCGGCTTACTACTACTTGATAGCAGGAGTCTTGTACCGAAAAACTCTGATTTCTCCCTCGGCACGGTGCGTTTCAGAAGAGGAGATCCCGGTCATACTTCAGGAAGTTCATTCTGGGGAGTGTGGTAGCCATTCAGGGGCGAAAACCCTAGAAAAAAGGATCCTGCGGCAAGGATACTTCTGGCCAACCATGAGAAAGGATGCTGAAGCATTCGCCAAGCGATGTGTCCAGTGCCAAAAGTTCGCTCCTCTTCAACATTTGCCTGCTCAGTCACTCAGGTCAATAACTGCGCCATGGCCCTTTGCAGTATGGGGAATGGATCTTATGGGCCTTTCCCAATGGCCAGCGGACAACGTCGCTTTATCCTGGTAATGATCGATTATTTCAGTAAGTGGATCGAAGCAAAAGCATTAGCAAGAACTACCACCAAATTGTCAGAAACTTCGTCTGGGGAGAAATTGTCTGTCGACATGGAATTCCGTTGGCAATCGTCACCGATAATGGCCCACAATTCAACAATCCGGAGATGATAAGCTTCTGTGATCAGATAGGAATTGATCTTCGGTTTGCCTCAGTACACCATCCAAGGACCAATGGTCAAGTGGAGGCGGCAAACAGGCAAATTCGGCAGCTTTTGTGAAAAGAGTCTTGAACCAGAAAGGGAATTGGGCGGACCAACTTCCTTCCATCCTGTGGACCCTTCGTACTACTCCGTCTTCGGCTACCGGGGAGACACCTTTCAAATTATCTCATGGCTCGGAAGCTGTTGTCCCTGTGGAATTCGAGGTGGTCACTCCAAGGGTTATTTACGCCAAAGAAGGAGGAGAATCCTGGATAGATGAAAATGGTGAGGCCCTCATGCATAATCTTGATCTAATCGAGGAACTTCAGGATGAAGCAACAATCAGGCAGGAAGAAGTTAAAAGGAGAATGGCAAAATATTTTGATAAGAATGTCAGAGTGAAGCAGTTTGTAATCGGGGATTTGGTGTTAAAAAAGGTGGATGCCGCAGCGAGGTCTGGTAATGTTGGAAAGCTGGATCCTAATTGGGCAGGACCTTTCATCATCAAAGAAGTATCTAAGAATGGGGCCTACCGTCTCCAAACCAACGAAGGAGAAGACATCCCACGCACGTGGAGCGGTGACGATCTCAAACGATTCTATCCTTGAAACTATTTCTTTTATTCTTTACATCTCTTTTTGGTATTGAATAAAAAGCCCTATACTGACATTTCCTTCTTGTATGATGGTTCTCCGCATCATAAATATAAACACACATATCTCACTCCCCGAACCTCTGAGATATCGCCAAATTCTGCTCGAACCCCCTCGGATTGTAGTCGTAGCGTAAAACCCACCAAGACCATGTGATGCGGGGAGTTTTCGCACACATGTAGTGGTAGCTTGCCAATTCCGCTGCGGAGGTCTTCAGAACTTTGGATCCCGGCCGATATCTGACACACCCCTGCATCAAGGGAGGTCTAGGTGATTGTCAGCTCTATCATGCCCCGAAGGGATATAGTTACAGCTTTGATGATCTTTCTGAGGAAAGCAATGTTCGCCGCCGAGGCCCACCTGCCCAACTGATCATCATAGTCTGTGACCATCGAATACTCTTAGGTACTCTCGAAACGGTACCTAGTTGGGCCCACAACTGAGTTGATCTCTCTGAGGAAAGCAATGTTCGCCGCCGAGGCCCACCTCCCCAATTGATCAACTCGGCTTGTAACCTAGGCAAGAGAGCGGATGAGTCGTTTACAGCTCTTATGACCACTTGAGGAAAGCAATGTTCGCCGCCGAGGCCCACCTGCCCACTTGGTCATCTGAGTCTGTACATATTTTTTCTTTTTTCCCTACAGCTCTTATGACCACTTGAGGAAAGCAATGTTCGCCGCCGAGGCCCACCTGCCCACTTGGTCATTTGAGCCTGTAGGATTATTCTTCTTCCCTACAGGGAGGCATTCACTTCTGATGATTTTCTATATGGACCACTCAAGGAGAATATTGTTAGAACAGGTGCAGGTGTTCGTCTACCCCAATAAAGGGGTTGTGATATTAAGACCGGACGGTTTGAGTTTTTCAGGCCGATCGGTCTGGTTGAACAGGTGCAGGTGTTCGTCTACCCCAATAAGGGGTTGTGGTATTAAGACCATGCGGTCTGAGTATTTCAGGCCTAGCGGTCTGACTGAACATAGGTTAAGTCATCTTTTGGAACTGATCATGTTATCACCAGGGTTATATTCAAACCGGGCGGGTATGCCCGTCGTCTATTAAGGAAAGTATTTCTGAATCTGGGCATGTGATTACCCGGGTTATTATGTAACCGGGCGGTCTTATCAATATATTACAAGTTGGAATATTTTCTGGCAAAGCATATGATTACCCGGTTATTATGCAACCGGGCGGTCTTATCAATATATTACAAGTTGGAATATTTTCTGGCAAAGCATATGATTACCCGCGTTATTATGCAACCGTACGGTCTTATCAATATTGTACAAGTTGGAAATCTTCTAAAGCTAATCATCTATTTCCCGGGTGGCATTCAAACCGGGCGGATTTAATCATCTTTTATAAGTTTGGTATTTCTGGATCTAACATGTAATTGCTCAGATTTCATCCTGACCGGTCGGACTTATCTATCTATCCGTCCGATAATGAGTTAGGCATTTCTAAATTCAAATCATATGGTTGTCCGGATTGCATTCTGACCGAGCGAACCTATCAATACTTCAAATTAATCAAATCTGGTTGTCTCTGGAATTGAGTATATCACCGTTCAGTTTATATTTTAACCGGTCGGGTTGACTGATTTCCTAGCAAAAGTTATCCTTGGATGCAATGAGTTGTTCGCCCGGATTGATTTCAAAATCGCTCAAAGTTAAAGGATCATTACTTGCATCAACAAGGATGTGGTATCTCTCTTTTTAAATAAGGGGCCGCTCGGCCTAACACTATGATCGCACAAGAAATCGGACATCCTGAGATTTTTTAAAAAAAAAAGGGGGTAACCGCGCGGCCTAAATATAAACCACCCAAGATCCTCAATCGTCATCTATATTTGGATCAGGATAGCCGCGCGGCTAGATTATAAAAAGCGAAAGAGAAGAAGGAGAGAAAAAGACAAGATATCAATCACAAGTAAGTAACAGCAGAATGACAACCAGACAGGTAAGAAATTTCTATTCATTTCTTCAAAAATATGTTTACAAAAGTACTGACCGCCCGGTTAACAAAAAGAAACCGGCGGTTACAAAAGTTAAAAAGTAAAACAAGAGCACTAGTCTGCCGACTTTTTCCGCTTCTTGACAGGCGGACTTGAGGTCAGGCCTTCGATGTCAATCTCCGGCGAATAGCCTTCACTGAACGAAGAAGAATCCGACGAACCGCTGGAACTTGATCGCCCGGTCCTACTGGCGGAGCCAGTGGTCCCAGAGGATAGGTCATCTTCATCATCGTCCTCATCAGCGTCACCGGCTTCATTGTCCGCATCGACCTCATCGGCGGCTTCACCGCTTCCATCTCCTCCTTGATGAAGCACGACCTCTCTGCCCGCGTTAGCCTCAGCCTCCTCGCCCACCTTGGTCTTCCCTTTGCGCCTTCGGCTGATTTCATCGAGTTGAGTCTTCAAGGTGGGGAAGAGGTCGGAGAAGGTGGTACCCTCGAACCCTTCGCTCAGACCGCCCCGGTCTTCCATAAGACCCAGGGCCTTGTTGATTCCTTGGGCCACGTGAGGCAGCACCTCGTCTTGGAAGGCCGGGTTAGTTATCTCATATTGTTTCTGCAGGAAAGAAAGGAAAAACGAGTTAGGTCGCTCGAGTTAAGCAAAAGGGGCCGCGGCATTTGTTTGTCGAAACTCACCGCCACGACTTCTTGAAGCCGCGCGGTCTCCTCTCGCAGCCCCGGCGGCTAGGGCGTGGCGGTCAATCTTTTCACTCCCCCACGGAGGGAGCGCGGTGGATACCCGGATCCGACTTCCATCCCTGTGCCAAAGGACGGTCGGGTTTGCCCTGCAGGTCGGGCGGGTTCCCACTTGAACGAAGGATTTCGTAATCGTCAGAAGAGGTCGGGCCCTCTTCCTCCGAAGATGGCGACCTCTTTCGCCGCTGCCTCTTCTCCCTCTGGGTTAAAACTGGGCCGGCCGGCGTGACCGGCTTGTTCGCTGGAACGATATGGGCGGCTGCAAAATAAAATCAAGAGTATAAGGAAAGAAGGCCGCGCGGTCATATAAAGGCGGTCTAGAAGAACTTACTATGTTCGGGGAGAATGTTCTCAAGCTCCGAGAAAAGCGGGATGTAGTGGTTGATATCAAGCCGCTCCTTCTCAAGGAACGCGAAGGTGTCCGCCTCGATCTTGCCGACCTGGGGGATCTGGAAAACTTCTTCCCCCCGGACTTGCGGGTTGGTCTGCAACAGTCCGAAGTTGCCTTCGAGCATTACAAACCGCTCCGACCAGTCGGAGACTTTGTTCGCCAGATTAACAATCTTCAGCCCGTGGCAGCCGAAGTAAAGGTGCCCCCTGTAAGTTGAAGTCCCCGAGTCGGAGACCGCCCGCACTGAGAAGAACTTTCTGAACAGGTCGAGGGAGAACCGGATCCTCTCGAACCGTAGATACGAGATGAAACTATATATTGAGGCGATGGAGTTCGGTGGAAGCTGACCGGGCACAACCCCGTAGTGGTCGAAAATGGCTATGACTTCAAGCGGCAGTGGAAACTTGAAGCCATACTCGAAGTGGTCAACTGGGATGGCGATCTGGTGCGGACTGGAAGAGTTAATCCGCTCGTCGCGCAAAGGAAGCCCGCGCGAGCAGATTACTCCCTACCATGTGCCTCGCAATGAAGTCATCCAGTTCGTTCTGAGTAAGGCGGCATTCCGGATGGTCCGCCGAATGGAATGCCAAGGCCGCGTCAGCTCGGACGGCCTTAACCTTAACAGGTCGCTGCGACTTGTTCTTGGATCGCGCCATCTGAAAATCATGAGAATGACTTCGGCAAATTCTATACTTATAGATTTCTAAGATCTGTGAATAGTAAAATCATGACACGGTTATATATCCTGACCGCGCGGTCAATGACCTATGTGATTAGATTCATCAGAAATATGAAAGAAGCAAAGGCATCCTCTCTATGAAGTCGCGCGACCTGGTCACTGGTCGTGTTCAAGAGAGAATAAATTTGGCTTGTATGATAATGAAGGTGGTTGATTGTGCAATGAAGCCGCCCGGCATCCCTTTCGACCCGCGTAGCGGCAATCATTCGGGGGTTGCGGCGGCCTCGTCAATCATTGGATCAGCCGCCCGGACTGAAGGAGGATTTGAGCTCGCTCCAATAGTCGGGCGGCTAACAGCTACCACCCCATCATTCACATTTCGCCGACCAGCGGCGACTTCTCTGGTTAAGCGCAGGAATTTATCCTGGTAATATTTTGAGTCACTCTCAAATTTGGCAGAGGCCTTCTTCTCCTTCTCCAGTTGGACGGTTAGAGCAGTCCGCGTAGCCACCACCGCTGCTCGCGCGGCCTCAAGCTGAGTCTCCAGGATTTTCACTTTCTCTGTGCTGGACCTCCTGTCAATCTCCGATTGCGCCAGAGCGGTCCGAGTGGCGGCCTCCCGTCTTCTACCTCCTTCAAGCGGGCCCTCAGGTTGATCAGATCTGCCTCAAGGCGGTCAAATAGATGCGATCTTTCCGACAAGGACGTCGCACAGGTTGAAATCGGGGGTGCTAGCGGAGGCAGACTGGCCTCAAGGTCACCCGGCTTCACGATTTGATCAGCGCTATCTGAAAGAAGCCGCTTGGTTATGAAAAATAAGAGCATGCAACGCTACATATATATAAAATAGAAACGAACATAAACGCGAGAGCAGTGCCTGGGCGGACAGGCCATTTAGACCGTTCCGAGTTCATCCTCTGACATTGCTCACGCCAGAGTCTCTCCGTACTTGACCTAACGGAAGGGAACCAGGCCGCTAAAGGAAAGAGGCTCGGCGGCGGGTTCACTAATTTATTATGGCGAGGCCGCGGAATGGAAAAACGGACCGCTTTATAGTCCGTGGAACCCTTACCTGCCGCAAGAAGATCAGGCCGCGACGGCTTGTTCAAGGCCTGTTCCGCCCTCTCCTTCTTCACCTTCATGATCTCTTCCCCGGTCATTGCTGGGACTACCTCCTCCCGCGCTCGCAGAACTTCTTCAAGTTCCCTCGTTCTTTTCGACCTCCAAGGCAGTCCGGGCGGCGGCCTCTCGCTCTTCGGCCTCCATCCGAGCGGTCTCTTCAGGCCGGGCTGTGTCGTCAGTAGCAAGAGCGTTTTGGTCGGAGGCGGTCGGGCTGTCAAGGAGCTGATCTCGCTTCACCATCTCATCCATGTCTTTAAAGATCCCGTTGAAGGATATACTGCTCGCCGGGGTCCGGAGGCAGTTCGCCCGTTTTTGCGTCAGGAGTGGCCCGCGATTCGTTTGACTTGCTGGGTGGAGGAGTCGCAAGACCTAGCTCCTCTTTCAGCCGCGAATTGGTCTGGAGGAGGGATTCGGTCGGTTTCTTAAGGGCCGCCCTTTCCTTAGCGGCCAGCCTCTTGACTTTCTTAGTTATCCGCTCGGTCACGGACCCGGTCTTCTTCCTCTTTCTCTCTCTCTTACTCGGCGCTGGGCCAAGTTCTTTCGAGGGGCTGGGGTAGTCATCCACGGACAAAGGGGTGTTCTGTTCACCCGTCCTTGGGGAGGTAACCGCCTCCTTCTCTAGATCTCGGACGAGCAAATGAGGGTTCCCGGATGGGGTGATTTCCACACCAAACGAGTCATTCTCTCCGGCCTTCTTCGAAGGGCTTTCTGGAGCGACTTTTCAGGAGGAGCGGTCTCCTCTTTATTCAGCGGGCTGGCGGTCTGTTGGTTGAGGCCTTTGGGAGAAATCGGCAAGTCATCAGGAGGAGGCTCCGAACTGTTCGCCACGGGCTCTGCAGGAGTCTTAGAAGTCGTTAAGTCCACAACCGGCTTGGAGCTGCCCGTTGCGGCCTTCTCGACCCACTTTCTCTTTTTCCGGTCTTTCCGGTCTGGCTTTTCCTCGCCTTATTCAATTTTTCCGGCGATTCACGCTTCTTATCCTCCGCCCTCTTCTGGTCTCCGCTGGGATCCACGCGGTCTAGCACAGCGTCCAGGAAGTCCATGGCTAGAGAATTGCCGGTCTTAAAAATTCTAACCGCAACTGGCAAGTAATATCCCGTGATTTCAGAAAGAGCAACGCAGAATGAATTCTCTGGCTCTCTTATAGAATTCAAGGCAGGTCGGATGCGGTCTCCCGGTCAAAACTAATATTTTCGAAATTCTCTTGAGATTTGAAAATATGCGGGGATTATGTTTGCCCGGGAAACCGTTTCTCGGGTTGGATTATTACCAGACCGCGCGAGCTCCTGGGTCAGGCCGCTGAGTCCCGGGATCAGTGGTTCTCTGTTCAAGAAGGGCCAGGCCGGGCGGCCTGGTGTCATTTCCGGATCGCCCCCAAAGGGATAAGATCATCAAAGAGCTAAGGCAAAGAGTTCATCCGCGGTCTCAGCCAGAAGGCCGCGCGGGTTGTCCCATAGAAACTCGAAGTTCCAGCCCCGAAGAACAGGTCGGGGCTCCAGATCGAAGGCTATCCAAGTTACCTCTTGAAGATCGGCTGAGTCATGACCAGAGGGCAGACCGCGACCTCAATCTCCAAACCGCGCGGTCTGCATTATTGACTTGGTCCCGGCGTCCTCAGCCGCAAGCAAGACAGATCGGGAAGGCAGGCCGTCAGATCGCGCGGCCTCTTTCTTTCTCTTCTTTGTGTATCCCGTCACCGCCTGCCCGTTTCTCCTGTACCCGGGCAGGAGGTTATTTTATCCCTGCCCGATCGGGCAGGCCCCCAAGCCTATAAATAGGGGGCGGCACTGTTCCCAAGACACGCACACTCGAATCCAAGAGCTCGCTTGTCTGAGCTCCGGTCTCGAGTTTCAGGTCTCGCGAACTGCTGACCGGCCGGCTTCTGTTCTTTCACATTTGTAACCGCTACTTTTCAATAAAAGGAAAGCCCGTCGCAGGAGTGGCATTTGCCGCGACGGGCGAAGTCTGGCTCGACCGCTGCTAGCGGTCTGAATTCCTCAACTAAATAGTAACTGATAGTCCGCAACCCTCGTTTCACTTCGGAGGCGCACTTTTGAATCGAACAAATAATATGATGAAGAATTATGAGGATGAGTGGAGGTTGTATGGATGTTCTATCACGACGGACGGATGGACAGATAAGAAACAAAGAACTCTTATAAATATTTTGGTAAATTCACCCAAAGGAACATTTTTCCTGGAATCTATTGATGCATCCGATTACGCAAAGACTGGAGAGAGGATGTTCGAATTGCTTGATAGAGTGGTGGAACGTGTTGGAGAGGCCAATGTCGTTCAAGTTGTTACTAATAGTGCAAGCAATAATGTACTAGCAGGTAAATACATCATTAATCCACAATATTCAATATTTATTAATTTTATTGTTATATATTGACTTTTTTTCATGAAATAGGAAAATTATTGGAAGCAAAACGTCCACATTATATTGGACACCTTCTGCTGCCCATTGCATCGACTTAATGCTGGAAGATATAGGAAAGATGCCTAGAATTAGTAGAACAATTAAAAGAGCAATGACAATAAATAGTTATATTTATGTTCGTCCTGGACTTGTCAACATGCTAAGGAGTTTTACAGGGCAAGTGGAACATGATATTCATTTTTTGGGCAGCTGAATGGTGGCAATCATATGGAGCCGATACTCTAATCTTACTAAATTTGCTATAAAGGTTCTAAGTCCCACTTGTAGTGCATCTGGATGTGAGCGTAATTGGAGTTTTTTTGAACGTGTATGAATTTTTTTAAATAAGTATGTAAAATTAAAATTATATTATTATACGATTACTTGTTTATTTGTTTATGTTGCAGGTTCATAGCAAGAAAAGAAACCGGCTAGCTCAGCAACGTCTAAATGGTGCTGTTTGAGGACTGGTTAGCCAGTTTTAAGTACTATTATGGCTTTGTGAGTTGTTTTTGGAGCTATGGGCTGATTTGAGATCGTTTTATGGAATTTTTCAGAGTTTATTGTATTGATTTTGGTTTCACGATTTTATCAGATTTAAACACCTTTTACTAAACTTTTTTACTTCAACGCTACGCGTAAGTAGTGACGCAACACCAAATAAAGTATATGTTATGTCAGTGGTTTCCAAGGCCAAGAAACCAGAGGATGGCATCACAGGGTCAACGTGGCAATGAAGCTGAGAACGTTAAAGGGAAGCGGTGGGGAGTATTTTATTTCTTAAAATTATGTTTATTCAAGTATTTTTCATATTCCTATTTTATTTTAAGATAAACTGCTTGTGCATATGAGTTTAAACTCAATGATACATCGTTATGCAATAAATGGGGGTGAGGGAAAATAAAATCAATACAACTTTCTAAGGGGAAGTTTTATGTTAAAGCACTTGTTTTAATTTACATTAAGAAAAGAATAAAAAAACTCTGCATAAGGAAATGTGAAGGTTTCAAATACTATAATGTAGAGGGGATCTACTGATTGATTTACCAGTAGGGGCGAGCCTACACTTTTGCCCATAAGTGGGTGGGGCCAATTCAAGTTTGCATACCCAAGCATTTCCTATTTTATGTAACTAAAATTAAGGGAAGGTCAAGAGGGAGCATTGAAAGGGAATGTTACAAAATTATGGGTTATTGAAATGTATGCATATTGCTATTTCCAATTGCATGCAGGTATAACTGTTTCACGAAATACTTTTCTCACATAGTCATATTTTTATGACTAACAAAATCGTGGACAATTTTTATAGGAAACAGGACCTTCTCCCAGTGCACCAAAGAAGATTCCCCCTGAAGAGCTAGTGAAGGTATGGCTAAAGAATTTTATAACTCGCCTGAAACTTCGGCGATGCTTCGATAAATTCCTACGGTGAAATTAATGAGAAATATTATTAAAAAAATTTGGGTGACTAATTAGCTCAATCAACTTCATTTGGAGGAGACGATGAAGGATAACTACATTAACGAATTTGATTTCACGTGCACGTATTATTGTCTTTTTTAAGAGAATGGATGAAGTGATAAATTACTAATTCAAAATACTCTGAATTGTCTTCTATGTGTGCTAAGAGACCTATACTATATCCAGTGATTAGAATCGTTAATCAAATAACTAATGATATATTGTTATGTTAATAACTTACATATGATAATAAAAGGTTACTACATAGTGATTAGAGGCCAACAAATAAGGTTTAAATAGCATGTATGTAAGACCCCATTTATTTTCCTTTTGCAAACTCGGGTCTTATGCCAGAACCTCCGCTTTGCGGTGACACCCTTGCTCGGGAAGGTCGCCACTACAAAACGCCGATCCTGCCGGCCATATCGATCACAGAAGAAGAAAAGTATAAACGAACGAAAAGAGGTTCAAGTCCACAAATCACATGCTCTATATATGAAAATGCATAGTTAACCTCACTAGAATTCTCTAGAGGGGGGGGGGGGAGGTGAATAGAGATTAAAAATATTTTGTGCAAAGTTAATATATATATATATGTGTATGATCACAGATTAGAGCTTCCCACACACACCAACAAGAATTAAACAAATAAAGAAAGTAAATGCAAGAAAAGAAATCACAGCACAACACAAAGAGATATAGTGGTTCCCCAAACTTTGGGTAGTCCACTCTTCTACCCCCTTGGTAGGAAATTCACTATCTTGTACTGAGTCTTTTGATAAGGAGACTCTTAGAACCACCCTGAGTCTTTTGACAAGGAGACTCTTAGAACCAACTGAGTCTTTTGAAAAGGAGACTCTTAGAACCAGTACACTGAATTTTTGAAGAGAGATTCTAAAAACTCTTTTACAATGTTTAAGTAAGAATAAGAAAGAAGAAAGAAATAAGAACGGGAATGAATCTTCTTCCTAGCAAGAAGATTGGAAGCACAAGAAGTGAATTAAATCTTTCTTCTATAGAGAGAAGAAGATTTGTAGCTTTTCCCTCTTATGTGAGAGCTATCAGAATTTGCAGCAGAGTGACTTCAGAAGCAGGAGAAGAAGAATGCTTGAGTATTGCTGCAGGGCTATTTCTCAATTCTCTCTTTATCACTTGGGAGCTTTTCCTCCTTTTCAATGAGTAAAAATGGTGGATCCCTCCTTGTTATTTCTGTCGACCTCCTTCATATATATATATATATATAGCTCTGTTCATTCAAATAATACTCATAGGAGGAAAATTAATTATGAGGCAGAGAATTAGAAGGATAGAAACATTTCCATAGTTAGCATACCAATAGAAGGAAAGAATTCATTCCAATTTCAAATAATGCCCATAATGAATTTTATCAAATTAGCCAAGAATCTAATAGAGGAAAAAAAGATTCAGAACGGCTATAAGACATAAATTGATTCCATATAAATCAGATCTATAAGATAAGGAAAGAGATCTGGCGATTTTGAATTCTGTCATAAAGATCGACGTGCGTCGATTACTATTCGACGCAAGCGTCGAATACATCCTGTCTGGACGTCGAGAGGAGAATAATAAAGGTGCGATGACAAAGGTGCGTGGACTACATTAGATGCGTCGACTGGAAATCAGAGTAGCGTCGACAACACATACGTCGAAGTCTTCCTAAAGTTACTTTGACTCATTCTGAAGGAGACGTCGATTACATTTCGACGTTGCGTCGAATAGCATTCGACGCATATTTACTTAGCCTTATTTTTCATTCTTAGAATTCATATTTAACTCTTTTTCAGGGGTTAAGAGAAATCATTTTCCCAACAATCTCCCCCTATTTGTCTTAGCCCTATTTAGAGAGAAATTGTTTTTAGCATATAACTAACATAGCAAAGCATTTGTACAGATAATGAAGATTTCACACAATCAGAAGCAAACTTCATGTTCAGACCAATCATAAAGTATATGAAGCATTGTTTCAAGTATTATTCAGGAGGGGTAGGAGGAGTCTTTCTTTTTCTCTTGAATACTATTGTGGATTGCTCTTTCCCAGTAGCAGGTGACTCCCTCAGCTCCCCCTGGGTCTCAGCCATTTGCTCCCCCTGAGTCTCAACTCCCCTGCCCCCCGACTCCTGAGCCCCTTCTTCAGCCATCACAGCATCTGGCTCTTTCTCTTTTCCAGCATCAGCTTCATTTCCTTTTTCAGTTCCAACAGCTGGTTCATTTTCTTCTTGATTTATAACAGTATTCAGCTCTTTCTCACCTTCTTCCTTTTCAGCCTCATTTTCTGCTCTGCTTCCCTCCCCTTGTAGTAGTGCCACTTGATTTGCAGCATCTCTTGCTATGTTGAGTACCTCTATTGTTTGTTCATCATTGTGTAGCTCAGGTACTATCTCATTTCCAATTGTCTTGAGCAGTGCAAGACTGTCAGATTTTGAAGAAGGAGGGGATTTGTGTGAGGGAGGTTTAAGATTGGAGGGCTGCTCTTCATCTAGCTTCTCCCCCTTCTTGACCTTCTTGGCCAAGGAGGTTAAGAAAGACTTGGTAACTCTTGAGGAAGAGAGAGAGAGTTCTTCAGACTTGCAGCACGAGGCACTGACCCCATCTATTGGGTGTGCATGTGTAGGATTGAGGAATGAATCTGGGAGCAGTGCTCATCCAGCATTGCTTGGAATGTTTGAGCTGCTGATGCAATGCACTGAGTGAGGAGAGCTTCAGTGGATGCAGATGGTTCATGTTGTGGTTGGGGATGAGGAGAGAGTGGTGAAGGTGGTGATGAGGCTGGAGAGAAGTTAGTTGATACATGAGGTATGAGTGATAAAGGAGGTGGAGAGGATGAGAAAGTAAGAGGAGGAGGAGGTGGAGAAGCTGCTGTTTGAGGAGCAGGTGTTTGAGAAGAGGTAGGTAGAGTAGGAGTTGTGAGGGTGGTAGAGACTATTTGAGTGGGTGATGGTGGTAGAGAAGAATTGTCTCTTTGAGGAGAAGGAGGTGGAGATGGATGAGTAGGAGAGTTAGGAGGAGAGGGAGTCCTTTCAGGAATGGAACCAGGCTTGGGGATTTGCCTGGTCCATTTGGAGAAGAGGGCAATGGACATCCTCTTTCCCGGAGGGATAGGAATTCCTTTTGACCTACAGAGGTCAGGGAAGGAGTGGAAGAGTACTTGACTCATAATCCTCATGTAGGCATTCTCTTTGTGAGAATACCTAGAGCCTATCATCTTGAGCAGACAGCTGGCCCAGTCTATTTCTTCTTCACTACAAGAGCCCCCATGATGTTCAGTTGCTGCTTGGGCACTGCATCATGGGCAGATATCTTACATAGTAGTATCTTTCCTACTATATCTGCTAGTAGTCTATACTCCTCAGAAAAGTCTATTTTCTTTAGATGGGTTGGTTTATCCCTGAAAACTTCATGATGGTTAGCAGATTCTTGATTTCATCAGGTGTGAGGTCAATAGATTCATCACCTAATAAAGGAAAATTTAGACTTGTTTAGTCATTCTTTAGAAGCTCATTTTCTTTCCTTATTTCATTTGAACAAAGAGGATATTAGGATATACCTGATGTAAGATCAAAGGTGGCCCTAATATGTTCTGCTGAGATTAAGACTGGTGTCTCATATAGTGTTCCCTGGATTTCTCCTTGTTCAGATATCTGAACATGAGTTATTAGCTCTGTGAGCTCTGATTCCAGGAGCTTGCACCTAGTGGAGATGAGCTTGTCCAGTCCTGCTGCAGTAAAAAGAGCAATGATGCTCTTGTAGTTTTCTGCGGCTGCTTGGAAAGACTCAAGATCAATGTCAAAGCCTGAGTTGATTTGGGAGCCATTTTAGGTCAGTGAAAGAGAGAGGAAAAATCGGCTGGTCTGAGGAGCAAGAAGGATGAAAGATGCAGAGTCGTGAAGGCTTCTAACTGAAGAGACTATTTAAGTCAGGTGAAGCGTCGAAACTGGACTTAATTCGAGCTTATTCAGTATTTCAGTGGATGTGACTGAAAGTATTGTCGCTCGTTTTTATGAAGTCGACGTTGCATCGATAGGGATCAACGTTACTTTGACTGAAGGAGATCAGTGCCAGCGTCGAGGTCTTCTCGACGGTGCGTCGATTATAAGTCGATGTGACTTTTAATTTTCCTAAAAGTTCTAGGTGTTTTATTTCTTTTCATCTCTTCCTAGCCCTAAAGATTTCTAAGTCAGTCTTGGACAATTTTCTATAGATAGTTTGATTGATTGTGCCAACATTGTTTGGCAAGGTGTCCAGTTTTATTACATATATAGCATTTGATTATCTTAGTATTGTGAGAATTTAAGTTTAGAGAGGGATGGAAGTGTTGATTAGAATAGAAGGTTTGATTAAGATGGGAATTTTGTTTAGGATAAACATTTTGGTTAGGATAGAGGTGTTGATTTGGATAAAAATCATGATTGGATGATGGGTCCTGAATATGGGTTAGGATGAAAGACTTTTGGAGAAAAGGTATTTAAGTTGCTCTGAACTTTTGTGCGTCGATATCTATTCGACGCATGTGATAGTCGCGTCGATTGTATTCGGCGCTTTCTACAGATGGCGTCGATCTGATTTCAACGCATAGAGAAAATTGCGTCGATTGGAAGTCGACGTGCTTTTGTTCAAGTGTCTAGAAGAGGTCGAGGCATCTGAGAGGTTGCGTTGAGTATAAGTCGACGCACTATCATTTATGCGTCGATATGAAGTCGACGCAATTGTATCTTCAATTTTCATTTTACCTTTTTCTGCTTTTACTCCTTTATGTGTTGTTTTTCTTGGATTAGTTGTTTTCAGATGAAGTTTGTGAGTCATCAGCTGAATAATATGAAATCTCGTCAAATTCCTTTATTCTTTGAAGGAGTTGTCTTCCTTATCTTGTGGGTCTTTTTCTTGGTTTGTCCATTTGACAGGTTTAGTGACTTTTACAGGGCTCATCCAAGCAGGTTGGTTGGATGGAATTAGGTTGATTAATGGATCAGCCCTAGCCCAAGATTCTTGTGTCTTATTTTTTGTTTTTCTGTGATTTCCTTAAGAGTTTGGCTTCTCATTTTATTGATTCTTCAAAGGCCTTTGCCTGGGATACCTTATCCTTAAGGAACTAATTTCTATTTTAGCCTTTCTACCTCCTTTTCTATGATGTTAGCCCTTAATTCATAATCTTTATAGCATTTAACTTCTCTATTTCTCTGGTTTTTAGCTCCATTGATTTGTTCTTTTAGATCTTTAATTTCTTGTGTTGCTTTTAGTTGATCTAGACACATTCCCATAAAATCATTTCTGAAGTTATCACTTTGAAAATCTATTTTATCAAACATGCTTACCTCATCCTTATCCTCAGATTCCTCTATGAGAATAAGGCTATCTTCTTTCATCTTCAGAAGATATGCTTTCTTCTGATCCTGTCTCACTCCATGATTTAGCACTATCATTATTCTTGATCCTTCAAGGGCCATCAAGCATAGATCTTCTTGCTTAGATTCTTTATTGTCACTCTTGGAAGAGGAACTGTCCTCAGAGTCTGTTTCACTCCAGGATTCTGCAATAAGGCCTCTTTCTTCTTCTTCTCTTTTTCTTGGGATCTTTCTTTTTCAAAACTTTCTTTGTCTCAGCATTCTCTGGACATTCTGGGGCAATATGTCCAGATTTCCTGCAAGAATAACACACAATTTCTTTAGTGGGAGTTTGTCATACCTGGTTTTGACTCCCTTCTTCTTGATCCCTCTGTCTCGACCCATTTCTTAAATCTTCTGGCCAGGAAACTGAATAGTTCTTTCTTCAGTGACAGGAGTCCCTTCTTCTGTTGCCTTTAAAGCTATGTTCCTATCTTTTGAGGAGATGGAGTGTTTTCTCTTCTCTTCTCTCTTCTCTAGTTTTCAGCAGTTGCTCATAGGATTTGAGTTTTCCTAAGAGAGCATCTGTTGAGATTTCCTTTTGTCCTCTTGTGTCTTATGCCCATGTCTTGAGTCCCATGAACTAGGGAGACTCATTAGCAATTTGTCATTAATCTCAGTGAGGGAGATCTCTCTATCCAAGTTTTTCAATGGTTGATGATTAGACTGAATCTGTCATACATCTCAGAGATACTCTCTTCATTCTTCTTTTGGAAGTTCTCATATTGGGAGATCAATAGGGCCTTCTTATCTTTCTTTTCATCAGCTCTTCCTTCCACCATCTTTGTAAGAGCATCCCAAATTTTCTTTGGCTGATTCACAGTCAACAACCCTTTGAAAGATGTCATCTGAGAGGGTTGAGACAAGTATGTTCATGGCCTTTAGATCACATGTTCTTGCCTTCTTCTCATCTTCTTTCCATTCAGATCTTGGAACAAGTGTTTGTGTGAAATTGCCATTTGCATCCTTTATATAAGGCTTTGGGGGACCTGTCACAGTAATATAAACAAG
>JAWHQI010002066.1:0-46742 GCA_033032865.1 Dactylorhiza incarnata | reverse complement strand
GCTAAGTAGAAATGTCAATACGATGATAGCTTGAAAAATGAAATCATATAAACATGTAAGTCATTTTATTTAAAATAAATATCACATGGTTGTCATCAAGTCATGAGATGAAGCATTAATAATGACATATAACTATTGTAGATCATCAAAGGGGCCTAAAATTGGAGTTTTGGTAAAATAGGAGCTGTCGGAAATTTCCGACAGTCACTGTCGCCTGGGCGACAGTGAAAAATATAAATAGGGCTGAGGACCGAGTCAAAACACATTGTGCATCATTTCCTGGAGTGAAAAACGAGAGGAAGGCTGTCGAAGTCGGCGACATCCCTAGATCTAAGGCATGGTTTTTTGATTTTTTGTGTTTTTTAAACCAAAAATGTTTAGGGCTTTGTGATTTTTGATAGGATAGAAAGAAGGAAAATCTAGGTTTCATGTTGATTTTTGAGGATGTGTAGGTTTTTGAATTTTTTTTTTAAAAAAATGTAGATCTAGTTTTAAAACAAGAGGATCTTGGTGGATCTTTGCTTAAATTTTTATCTTTGTTAGATTTTCTCTTTGATTTGGTGAGGAGGTTTCCATTCGTTCATTTTCCAAATATTTTTTATAGATCTAGGTTAGGGAAGAAGGTTGAAGATGATGAATAGTAAAGGATTTTGAGAATATTGTGATTAAAAAAAACATATATAATTTTTTTTTTTGTATAACTTGATTTGAAATAATATTGATTTTGAGAAGATCTGGAAGTGTTATAAAAATTTTCGTAAAAAGTTCACTTGGAGAGCTGTCGGAAAATTCCGACACTCACTGTCGCCTGGGCGACAGTGTTCCAGTGCACAATGTGATATTTTTTTAATCAAATTTTTGTATGGTATTTGCAGAATGGCTTCCAGTTCCAAGCTCGAAGAGTACTTCGGAAGACGCACATAGTTCATATCAAGTATTTCCTGGAGTTGAGAAAGCTATTGTTGGAATAGCGAAGTATGTGGAATTCGAGTCGCCAAGGCACAATCATATTTATGATCGGCTTGCAAATGCAGGTATATTATCAATAATCACTCCAGAGGGTTTTCTTCCTTTTTTCATTCGTGAATTTTATAAACCATTTGGAAGATCCAAATGTCACTAAATTGGATGGTGGTGTGAGATCAAAGATCCAAGGTCAACATGTGGAAATAACACATGTTGATCTGCGAGAGGAATTTGGACTAGTGATGAGTGAGAAATGCCTGATATTTGGAAACTTATCGAAAGGATAGAGATTGGACCCTTGTGAACATGAGTTTACATGGGAATCAAAGAGACCATCTTACCACTGAAGTTACTTCACTTACACCGGATGCGTTCTTAGTCCAAGATATATTAAGGAATTCAGTGATGTTGAAGAGTGGAGATACAAGAAGCATTACGGCTCAGTTGACTCTCTTCACTTACTATATTATGGAGGATGAGCTTTCAATGTGCGACTTCATACTCTCCCAGATTAGGTTATGCGTATAGATTAAAAACATCCAAGATGGGTGAAGGTTCATACGCTGCCATGGGGGCGGTAATTCAGCGTGTACTCTATAGAAATATGGAGGATAGTGCAAGCTTATTATTTGGATGATTGCTATCCGGAGATATACTATACGGTTCGATGAAAGTGAAGAAAACGCCGAAAAAGGCCCATCCGGGAATAGAGATTCGAGAGCCGCCATTGCCTAGAGGAGGTTCCTAAGGGAGTCCATTGATGATCAACGAGATTCACTAGAGGATCACAAGAAGGAGGTGAAGAAGGACCATAGTCGAATGCAAAATTCATGTAGTTTCTCGTCAAAGGTCTGAAGTTGAAGCCAACACCGGAGGAAGAGGCCGAATGGCAAGTACCGACGAAGAACCGCCGCGCCAATCGGTGAGGCGGACTCGCCGTGGCAAAGCGTGAGACGAGGACTTCCAGAAGATTTTCCAGAGAGCAGCGGGGCTGATTATGAAGAGTCAGAGTAGTCTTATGTTGCTGCTGCTGCTGGGAGCTGTCGGAAAAATCCGACAGCCACTGTCGCCTGGGCGAGAGTGAACCTCTTTAAATTTCTATTTTTTGTTTAATGAACTTGATCCTTAATTTGTTTCTACTATTTTTATTTGAATAATATTGATGTATGTTAATGATGTTGAATTTTGTTAAGTTTTTTTTTTAAAAAATTAATGTTTTGATTTTAATAATTTTGGCTTTTTGTATTTACATTGTTTATGTTTTGGGATAATAATTTTTTTTTATTTTATAGGCTTTAAATGTGATTATTCATTGTGAAATGTCTAGAATGCCCCAATTCTAGCCTAAGCATAGAAAAACGGGAATCCGGTAACGGCTTAGTGAATATATCCGCTAGTTGATTTTCCGTGCCTATAAAGTTGATTTTATATTACCCTTCTTAATATGATCCCTTATAAAATGATGTCGGAACATCTATATGCTTAGATCTAGAATGTAATATGGGATTTTAGTTAGTTTAGTCGATAGCACTTTTATTGTCACACTTTAATTCTACACTACTTTGTGTATGCCAAAATCTTCTAAAGTTTGTGACATCCAAAGAGCTTGGGCACAACAACTACCTAGTGCAATATATTCGGCCTCGGTAGTAGACAGAGCAACAGAATTCTGTTTCCTACTCGACCATGAAATAAGTGAAGGGCCGATAAAGTGACAAGTGCCACTAGTGCTTTTCCTATCTAAAGAACATCCCGCATAATCAGAATCCGAAAAAACATGCAAAATAAAAGAATCATTTTGAGGATACCATAAACCTAATTTTGATGTTCCAATGAGATATCTAAAGATACGTTTCACCGCTTTTAAATGAGACTCTTTAGGATTAGCTTGAAATCTAGCACATAAACAAACGACAAACATAATATCAGGTCTAGATGCGGTTAAATACAATAAGACCCTATCATACTTCTATAAAAGGTTTGTTCAATTGAAACACCACTTTCATCTTTCCTAATTTTAGTGAAGTACTCATAGGAGTGTTTGCATGCTTAAGGTTTTCAAATCCAAATCTTTTAACATATCATGAATATACTTGGTTTGACATATAAAAATTCCATCATGTTTTGTGTAATTTGAAAACCTAGAAAATATGAAAGTTCTCCAACCATACTCATTTCAAATTCATTTTTCATATTTCAACTACTTCATTACTCAACTCTTCATTAGGTGGCTCCCAAAAATAATATCATCAACATAAATTTGCAAATAACTAAATCATGATTATTTGCTTAATGAAGAGTGTAGAATCAGCACTTCCTATTTTATAATCGTGCTTTAACAAATATTGAGTTAATCGATCATACCAAGCACGAGGCGCTTGTTTTAATCCATAAAGCGCTTTAATCTAATTTATAAACAAAATTTGGATATTTCTCATTTATAAAGCCAGGGGTTGTTCTACATAAACTTCTTCTTCTTTTTATACCCGTTTAAAATGCGGTTTTTGACATCATTTGATATAATTTAAATCTTTTAAAACAGCAAATGCAAGAAATATTCTAACCGCTTCTAATCTTAGCTATACAGGTGCAAAAGTTTCATCAAAATCTACCCCTTCAATTTGTGCATAACCTTTTGCAACTAATCTGGCTTTTTTCTAACAATTCTAGATTCATTATCCATTTTATTTTTGAAAATCCACTTAACACCAACTACAGATGATTTTTGGGTCGTTCTACAAGATTCCAAACCTTATTATACGTTCAAATTGATTAAGTTCTTCATTCATAGCTAAAAACCAAAATTCATCATTTAAAGCGGTGGAAACATCTTTTGTTCTATTTCAGAAACAAAACAAATTTTGAAAATAAAACATGTAGCGATGAACGAGTACTAACCCCTTTTTGCGGATCTCCAATGATAAGCTCCTTTGGATGATCTTTGAGAATCTCATTCACTTGGAGGCACATATTCTTCTCTTTCTTCTTCACTTTCTTCTTCTCCTCCTCCTTCTTCTCTTTCTTCTTCTCTTCTTCTTCTCTTTCTTCTTCTCTTTCTCTTCTCTTTCTTCTTCTCTTTCTTCAAGTTCATCATCATTCTCCACCGATGGAAGGGGTTTCATCTTCTTTTCCTGTAGTTTTCTTTTCTACACATGAAGCAAACTCATCAAACTAACATGAATAGATTCTTCAACTATTTTTGTTCTCTTATTATAAACTCTATAGGCCTTGCTAGTTGAAGAATAACCAATGAAAATTCCTTCATCACATTTCTCATCAAATTTGCCTAAGTTATCTTTTGTATTCAAATAAAGCATTTACAACCAAAAACTTTAAAGTAAGATACATTTGGTTTTCTTTGAAAATAAATTTCATAAGGAGTTAATTGTAATGTGGGACGAATCATGACACGATTAATAATATAGCATGCCGTACTGACTGCTTCGGCCCAAAAAATATTTTTGGCAATTTAATTCACACAGCATAGTCGTCCTATTCTTGAAGTGTTCTATTTTTTCCTCTCTCTACACCATTTTGCTGTGGTGTGCGTGGAGGCGGAAAATTCATGTTTTATCCCAAATTCATTACAATATGAAATAAATTTTTCATTATCAACTCTCCTCCATGATCGGATCTAATGCATTTACTTTTAGATCAAGTTCTTTTGAATACGTGAAATTAGTTTTACAAATTCATCAAAAGCATCAGATTTTGAATTTAAAAACAAAGTCCAACAAATCTAGAATAATCATCAAATAATAACAACGTATATTTTCTACCTCCTAGACTTTGTGTAGAAATTGGACCAAACAAGTCCATGTGTAATAAATGTAAAGGTCTAGTGGTAGAAATGACATTTTGCTTTTAAAAGATATTTTGTAAACTTTCCCTTTTGGCATGGTGAACATAATGAGGATAGCTTTCCATTCAAATTTGGTAACCTTTTATTATTATTTTAGAAATCTTTACTATGCGTTTAGCACTAGAATGTCCTAGTCTCCTATGCCATAATTCAAGTTCATCATTCTTTGAAATAAAACATTTAAGTGTAGAATGAGATAAATCATGAAAAGTGATCGTATAGACATTGTTTATTCTTGGTGCAGTAAGTACGATTTCTTTGTTTTAGAATCAATAATCTTGCAAGGTTTGAGCTAGAGTCAATAAAACATTTAGATTTTTATCACATAGTTGACTAATAGAAATTAAATTATGTTCAAACTTTAACATATAAAACATTTGAAATTTTACTTCGGTGTTACCTACTACTCCAGCCCCTGACTTTACCTTTCCATTATCTCCAAATGTCACTGTTCCACCTTTCTTCATTTCCAGGCTAAGGAACTTTGATTTATCGCCGTCATGTGTTTTGAACATCTAGAGTCCAAATACCACACGTCTTACTTGTTCCTAAGCCTGCACGCACACCTAACAAGATGATGAGAGTAAAGATCTGGTTACCCAAGTGGTCAATCCCATTGTATAGGTGGACGCCTTAGGTAACCCAGATTTGTTTAACATTAGCTTTTCCTTTCTTCCAACATGAGCCCGAGATGTGACCAATTCGATGACATTTAGCACACACAATGAATGGTGAGGAACCATTTTTCAATGGTTTTCTCTGGACTCTTGCTGGTGGAAGCATCTTTATGTGTTGACTTAGAAAAATTTGTATTTTGAGAAATTGGTTTTTCTGAACCTGGAGCTGTCGCCGGTTCCGACAGTAGCTGTCGGAATTTCCGACAGCCTCCAGAGCTTCCAGAAATGTATCTCCTAGTCCAAATTTTGCTGTACCCATGGCATTGGTTGGCTAAAAGCATATCCAGAGATTTTTTCCCAACACCAAATTTTTTCCAATTGCCATGTTCAACTCATTTACTTAGATTTTAAATTGAATTTTCTTTTACTATCATGCCACATATATTTGCAAAAATTTTCTTATAAGTTCTCTAATTGAGAATGAGAGGTTTTAACAACTTTTTCTAAGTCCCTTTTTCTTTTACAAGTAGATCAAATTTTTGATCGGACTTAGAAATAGTAGTTTCAAGTTCTTTTATCCTTGTCGAAGAATGATCACACTCTTGACAAAATACCTTCTCCTTCTCAATAGATTCCAACTCATTTGATAGTTTTTTAATTTGCTTTTAAAAGGCCTTTATTTTCAGATTTTAAAAATCAAATTCCTTTAAGCTTTTTATCCAAAACTTTGCATGTTTTCATAAATTCAGAATATAACTCATCATATGATGGAGCGTTACCTCAGTTTCGCTTTGGACACTGCAGTCGTCATCAGATGTAATGTTCCCTTTTGCCATCAACATAGATTAG
This sequence comes from Dactylorhiza incarnata, assembly GCA_033032865.1. NCBI lineage: Eukaryota > Viridiplantae > Streptophyta > Magnoliopsida > Asparagales > Orchidaceae > Dactylorhiza > Dactylorhiza incarnata. The sequence continues at coordinate 40,448 of JAWHQI010002066.1, read as the reverse complement.
CCTCCTCTTCCTCCTGTGTTGAGGGATCACTTTCTTCACCAGACGAAGAATCATCCCAAGTCTCTGCCTTTAACACTTTCTTCTTGTAACTTTTTATCGTGCCTCTTGCTTTTTGCTCTTTCAGATATTTGGGCACTTGCTTCTGATATGACCATCTTCTTGCAATGGTAGCACTCCGGTGGCGGACGCTCCTCTTCATCTCCACTTTTCCTTTGCCTTTTTGGTAGGCAAAATCCTTCTTTTTGAAAAACTTTTAAATGAGTTTCTCCTCTCCGGATGTCTCATAAACTTCTTAAAATTTCTCACAAACAGTCCTTCTTCATCTTCATCACTTTCTTCAGTCTCACTCTCAATTTCCTTTTTAGATTTCAACGCCAAGCTTTTCTTTTGGGCTCCAAATTATACTCTTGGCTTTGAATCTTCAACTCCACTTCATGGGTTTTTAGATTCCCAATGAGACTTTCCAATTGTAAGGTCTTAAGATCATGTGACTCAGAAAATGCAGTCACTTTTGGATTGAACTTCGGGGGAAGTGATCTTAAGATTTTTCTAACTAAATCTCCATTTGAAAAAAACCTTACCCAACACCTTTGAATCGTTCACGATTTTAGTGAATCGTGTGTACATTGTGTCAATTTCTTCTTCATCCCCTCCATTTTGAATCTTTCGAACTCTGAATCCAATTGAATAGCTTTGAATCCTTTACCTGCGAAGTACCTTCATGAGTAATTTCTAAAGATTCCAAATATCAAAAGCAGTATCACAAGCACAGACTCTATTAAACTCAGTGCGATCTAGTGCGCAAAATAAGGCATTCATGGCCTTTGCATTGTTTTTTGCATTTTAATTTATCATTATCATCCCACTGGTCTTTGGGTTTTTCCATAGTTACATCTCCTACAACAAATGTTGGAGAAGTGTAACTAGTTTACTACATATTCCAGACTTCTATATCTAAAGCATTATAAAACAAACGCTACGGTTTTTCCAATAATTATAGTCCGTGCCCGTGAAAAGTGGTGGCCTACTAATTCCTTGCCCCTCACAACGATGCGTGATCGTTGTGCGCCATTACTCCCGGTGAAAACGTCTTGGAGTAACTACCCTCTGATACCACTTGTTGGATCGTATGACGCCTTAGAGGGGGGGGGGGTGAATAAGGGTGTGTTTAAGTTTGTATTTTTTTTTTTTTTAAAAATTTTAGACAAATTTACTTAATAAAAATTACTTAAAAATAATTTTAAACCAATGAAATTTTTGTATAACACCAAACACAAATTCTAAGATAAAGATTAAGCACACAAATTTGCAATTAGTGGAAAGGATCATAATTTTATATATCATGAAAATTTGCATACAAATAAAAATGATCTTAACAATGCTTAAGATCAAGGCACAATTATGATAATAAAAATACAATAATTTTGTTTACCAATCCTTCTCCCAGGATCGGAAGGCTTCGCTTGTCTCTCTCCCAAGATCAAGCCCAGCATATCCTCTAGATCTTCCCAAGATCTAGACGTAGCACACAAGCCACGATCTCCCACCAAGCCACGCAAGGACTTGGACGCTCCGCACAAGGAAGCGATTTTCCCCTAAGCCGCGCAAGGACTTAGACGCCGCACGCAAGACGACGATTTCTTTCCCAATACAAAATGAAATATGAGGTAAATGAAAATACAATAGAAAAAGACAACTCCCTAGAAATTCAGATCTCTGAATGATTGTTGAATCCTCGAGATGATCGTTGATGTAGAAGCGCGCCCGATCTCGTCTTCATCTTCAATCCTTCTTTGCACAAATGGGAGTTGAGGAGGTTCTGGATCTCTCTGGTTCGTATGCACTCAGGAAGGAACTGGAATTCTCAAAAGCTTGGAATGCACGAACCAAAGAACCATTTTATAGAATTTCACACTGTCGCCTGGGCGACAGTGACTGTCGGAATTTTCCGACAGCGCTAAACTGCGCGCTGTCGTGTCCGTCGAGCCGTCGTGCGGGCAGTTGCTGGAATCGTGGAGCTGTCGCCTGGGCGACATCGATGTCGGAATTTTCGACAGCGCAAAACCGCCGCTGTCGGTGGGTGAAGTCGTGGGCAGTGGTGTAACCGTCGAGCTGTCGCCTGGGAGACATCGATGTCGGAATTCCGACAGCGCAAAACTGTCTTTCGTCGATCTGCCGTGGAGGGAAGTAGTTGTAACTTCTCTGCTGTCGCCTGGGCGACAGTGGCTGTCGGAATTTTCCGACAGTGAATTTTTCCCACATTCATTTTAGCTCCAGCAGCAATGTGAACATCACATACTGTTATCTGCACACCATTAATGAAAATAGAATCAAATACAAAAGGGACTTTGTTATTATCAAACCGGAGGAGTGCGAAACGCATGCTCCAACAAAATATCCACATGTTGAAAATGTACACATACAATTTAAATGTAGAGTTTAAGCCTTCATACATTCATACTATATGCACTAGAGTCAGCAATGATGGATCTCTTCTGTTAAGCATAAATCATTTCATGAATTCCCAGAGCAAGGTAGCAATAAAAGCAAGTATTTACACATTCTGATCTGTATCGAGTTAGGAAATTCTAGATTGCTAGCTGAGGTATCTTAAGCTAGGTATTTATATGATGTTCATTTGCCTTGTAGTGATCCCGACAAAGCGTGTTGCGATGAGGTCGACTCCCCAGTCCGAGGGTGAGTCATCGGGTGGTGCAGAGCGAAGCTGTGATCGAAGGGTTGTTGCAGAGCAATGAGGCTCGGTCAAGGCAGGTGGTTGAGATGCAATCACAAATTTCAGGCGCTATTTGACTGTTGTCTCAGGCAACAGCCTAGAGTGCAGACCCGATAGTGTGTCCACCATCCCAATTCCTCCTGCTCTCTGGTGCCACCAGTGCCAATGTCAATATAGATGAACTTTATATCGCACTTTCAGCGACTTGGACCTCCTACCTATGATGGTAGAGTCGACTTCATGGCATTAGACCACTGGATCATTGCTATGAGAAAATGTTTTCCTATTCTGGGATTTCTGCTAACCAAAAGGTGATGGTTGCCGCTTACCAGCTGAAGGGTCTTGTGCTGGAACAACCCTATTACTGATTTGGGCTAGGATCACTATCTGTTGACTAGGACTAAGTTAAGCCCCATTGTATAGTCTAAAGGGTCAAGTTGTAGGCTTTTAGAACTTAGGAAAAGCTAATTTTTCTGCATTCGACGAAATGCATACTGCGTTCGACGAACGTGTTGCTCCAGTTTGATGAACCTGCCTAGTCTCAGCGGTCGACGAACTAGCCCAGTCTCAGCGGTCGACAAATTTGCCCAGTCTCAGCGATCGACGAATTTTGCCCAGTCTCAGCGGTCGACGAATTTGCTAAGTCTCAGTGTTCGACGAACTTCCCCAGTCTCAGCGTTCGCGCACAGCTCTATGGTCGAAAAATAAGTATCAAGATGTTCAGATCGACAAAATTCATTCACAGCTCGACTAATTCAATTCTTCCAGCCAGATTAGCAGTTTATCTCTTAGTTCGACGAACCTCACATTGAGATCGACGAATTCCAGTCTGCTTTCGACGAATAGCAACAGATGTATAGATCGACAAAACCCACATTCTGTTCAACGAACTCAGTTCTCAGGTCGATGAAAGTTTCTCTTCAGCTTGTTAATTTCAGATAGATCAGTTATATTCTATTCTATGATCTCAGATCAACTTTCAGCAACGGATCTATTCCTATCAGATAAGTCAAGGATATTATTTTTCTTTATTATTTCGAGAAAGTAGCCATTGACATATATTGGAAAAGACACTTTCATGGAAAAGGAAAAGTGTTAAAGTTTATTTGCTGAATCAGATTTGTAGTTCCAAGAATATCTATTCAGAATATTTTATTCCTTAAATTAAAAGATTTGAATTTCAAATTTGTCAGAGATATATTGTCTAAGGAAAAAGAAAGAAGAAGATAATAGCAGTAAGAAAGAGAGAGAATACAGTCGAGAGAAATACAAAAAGTAGAAAAGAAAAGAGTTTTTAGATCTTCTATCTTCTACAACAGCAATTCTTATTCTCTGAGAACAACAACACAAATCATCTCTCAGTTATCTGCTGCAAGTTCAAAATCTTCAGGAGCAACAATAATCTGAGAAACCTTTGTCTCTCAGATCATCAGCTATAAAGGAAGATCTACATTCAAGAGAAGCTCCATCCTCAACTGTCAACCATTTCTATCAGACAGGTGGAGCCTTACATCAACTCATTCCACTATTCTTCTTTCAGATTATTCACAGAGAAGAACTTCATAACCCCTTTTTATTCCATCTTGTACAGGGTTCTACAATCCCTTCAAAGTTAACCCCTTTGGTGGCAGGGCCCCTGATCAATAACCTGTGGTTTAGGTTTGAGCACCTGATCAAAAGCTCATTGGTGTTTGGACACCTGATCAAAAATATATTGGTGATAGGGCACCTGATCAAAAAACCTGTGGATCCTACCAAGGGTGGTAGAAGAGTAGATGTACCCAGGTTGATTCGGGAACGACTATAAATCCTTGTGTCTTCTGTGTCTTGTTTATTTTTTCTGTACTATGTTTGTGTTGTGCTTTGTTTTTTATTTTGTTTTTATAACTCACTTGTTATACACATATAAATATCACTATTTAATTCCGCTATAAAATAAGTGAAAAACTTTTTAATACTCTATTCCCCCCCTTTAGAGTGACTTTAAGATCTAACCTCACTTTCAATTGGTATCAGAGGTTGGTTGATTCTTTACAGGATAACACCTGAATCAAAAGATCAATTAGATCTTAAATTTCTTCTAGAGTTTCTTTTTCTAAAAATCCATGCACAGAACAAAGAATACTCAAGCACAAGACCTATTATGTGCAATCTAAATAGGTTGCATTATGGAAGGCAAGGATCATATTATATATGAATTCTATTGATGAAGATATTTTTAATGTTATTTTGACAGGCACCTCCTACTCCTACAACAAAATAAGTGCTGAAACAACACAAATAATGCTGTTTCAACCTCCTGAGTGGACAGAAACTCAAAGAAAACAAAGAAGTGTTGATGCCACAACAATGAACATATTGGCCAAACAATGTCAGATGGCATCTTTCAAAAGGTTGTGAATGCACCTCAGCCAGGGAAATCTGGACCTCCCTCACAACATGGTTGAAGCTTCTGCAGATGAAAGAAAAAATAGAAGATCTAATCTAATCTCCCAGTATGAGAATTCAAGAAGGGAGAAAATGAAACAGTTGTAGATATGTACAACAGACTCAGCCTCATAATCAATGAGCTGAAATCTCTAGACAAAGTGATCTCCATCACTGAAGTCAATGATAAAGATCTTGATGTGCTTCCCCATCACATGGGACTCTAGGATCTGCCAATCAAGGAAGCTAGAAGCCTTAATGAGATATCTACTGAGACATTGTTAGGCAAGCTTAAATCCTATGAGCAGCTTATCAAGTCCGGAGAAGCTGACAATCTACTTCCTCACCAGCATCCAAGAAGGAAAGGAGCATTGCTTTCCAAGCAACTGAAGAGGAAGATAAAGCTCCAGGAGAAGTGGAGTTTATGAGTCTTCTAGCCAATAGATTCTACAAGATGGCTAAAAAAGATTTCAGAAAAAAGATTCCAGATCAAAAGAAAAGTCAAGGTATGACAAAACTAACTCTAAAGAAATAATTTCTTATGGCTGCAGGAAACCTGGACACATTCTACCTGAGTGTCCAGAGAACCAAAAGAAAGAAAAGAGAAAAGAGAAAGAAGAGAAAAGGCACTCCAGCAAGCCTTCCTCCCACAAACACAAACATAAGGAAGCTTTGTAGCTAAAACATGGAGTGAAACAGAATCAGAATCTTCATCCAGCTCTTCTGAAGATGAAGAAAATGCAAATGAGAAGACCAATGCTTGATGGCTATATATGACTCAAGCAGTGAGTCAGAATATGCATCATCATCCAGCTCCAGTGATGAAGAAGAAGAAAGGAACTTCTGCATGATGGCTATCAATGCCTCAGGAAACAACTCTGAAGAATCGAATCTAAAACTGACAGTGATCAGGTAATTTCTAACTTTGATTTCAATTCAGATGAATTCAGAACTCTTTGTTTCGATTAATTAAATCTGAGAAAGAGATAATCTCTCTCAGAAATAAGTTGGCTAAAATGAACCAACTAAGTGAAGATAATGTCATTCTTAAGAAAGATTTGGCTGCCTCCAGAGAACACATTGTTCTCATTGAGAACAAGTTGTCTGAAGCTAAGAAATTTGAAGTATTCCTCAATGGAAGAAGTATCAAACTAATGGACATCACAAGCACAGTGAATGCACAGACTAAGTGGCAAACTGGGCTTGGGTGCATCATCTAGTGAGCCACATCTGATTAAGAAAAACATTCTTTCTGCACCAGTAAAATTCATTTCTGCCAAGGGCAAAAAGGCAGTAGAAATAGATAAAAAAATTTCAAGCAAGATTGTTAAGAATAAAGGAATTCAGCAAATTCGTCGAATGGAGCTCGACGAATTCAATTCATTTCGTCGAACGGAGATCAACGAACTCTGGAAGATAGACATTCAGTATAGTTATTATTCGAATGACGCTCGACGAAAGCACTATACTTCGTCGAATGGCGATCGACGAATTCATCATCAAATTCTTCGAACAGAAAACATACTGAAAATCTAAAGATTTTTATTCTTCACATACTAAGAATCCTTTCACTGAGTGGATAATTCCTCCAAGGAGATATCATTCATAGGTTATAAGGATCAGCCTGAGATGAGATCTGAACAACTAGTTTGTTTTCTGATTTACAAGTACAAGGCTATCCAAACATAAACGAACAATGGTATTTGGATAGTGGGTGCTCAAAGCATATGATGGGAATAAAGGCCAACTTAAACAATTACAAGGCAATGCTTGGACCCAAAGTGATTTTTGGAGACTCCAACTGTGGACAAACCAAAGGATATGGACAAATCAAAGTTGGAGCAGTTACCTTCAAAGAAGTAGCATATGCAAGGGTCTCAAGCACAACCTCATCAACATAAGCCAGTTATGTGATGAAGGTTATCAGGTAACTTTAACCACTACTTATGTCTTATTACCAATAATAAAAATATAAATGTATTATTTGGTATTAGACATGGAAACATTTATTTAGTCAATTTTGACTCTACCATTCAGATATTGTTTATTTATTCAATAAGTAAAACAAATGAATTATGCATAAAAGGATTGGACATATTAACCTTAAAACTATATCTAAGCTCTCTAAGGACAATCTTGTTAGAGGACTGCAATCTGATTCATATAAGAAGGAGGACTCTGCAGGGCTTGTCAATTAGGTAAGCAAATTAGAAGTAGTTTTAAAATCTTTATCCAAGAGTGATTCACCTAGGATTTTGTACTTACTGCATTTGGATCTCTTTGGACCCACTGCAATACAAAGTCTAGGAGGGATGCATTATTCCTAGTTATTGTAGAAGACTTCTCAAGATTCACTTGGGTGTTCTTTCTTAGGAACAAGTCTGACACCTTCAGTGTTTCTGACAAACTTTCTCAGGTCCATCAAGATTGAGTACTCTACTCTAGTTGCATTGATTAGAAGTGATCATGGCACTGAGTTTGAATCTCTTCTGATGAGAGAATTCTGTGGAAAAGAAGGGATCAGGCAGTGTTTCTCTGCTCCTAGAACCCCTCAACAAAATGGGGTAGCTGAAAGGAAAAATAGAACACTTATTGAATCAACAATACATTGCTTGCTGATGCTCACATTCGGCCAATCTCTTTTGGGCAGAGGCAGTGAACACAGCAAATTAGGTGTTGAACAGAAGCCTGATATATAAGCTTAAGGTTAAAACTCCCTATGAATTACTTAAGAATAAAAAGCCTAAGGTTAACTATTTATGATATTTGGATGTAAATGCTATGTGCATAACAATGATAAGAAGTATCTCAGGAAATTTGAAGCAAAGTCTGCTGAAGGTGTATTTCTTGGATATTCTCTTTCTAGTAAAGCATATAGAGTTTACAACAAATCTACTCTTAAGATAGAAGAGTTCATGCATGTATCTTTTGATGAAACTAACATATTAATTAAGGAGAGGAATACCACCTCTACTAAAAATACTTTGCAGGTACCAGTTCTATTTGAAGAACTCAATAGATTAAATCTACAGAATGAAGAATCACTACTTCCATCATGAAATAATTGAAGAAAGTGAAGAAGAGGATAATCCAGATCTTGCTGACAACTCAAATCAAGTGACAGCTGAACAGTCCCTCAAGAAGAAACAATTGCTGAACCAACTCCAACTGTTGATCACATCACAGTTAGAGATCATCCAATATCTCAAGTCATTGGTGATATCTTCAGCAGGTGTTTCAAACAAGGCATCAACTACACCAAAATCAGAAGGATACTTATTTCCTATCACAAGTTGAACCTCAATCCATAAAAGATGCAGAACAAGATCCAAACAGGATTCTTGCAATGCAAGAATCCAGCTCAACCAATTTGAAAGGAACAGGTTTTGGGATTTGTTCCAAGACCAAAAGGTCATCCAGTCATTGGCACCAAGTGGGTCTTCAGGAACAAGCTAGTTGATCAAGGCATAATCATCAGAAATAAATGAAAGATTGGTAGCCCAAGGATATTCTCAGGAGAAGAAATTGATTTTGATCAAACTTTTGCTCCTGCTGCTAGACTTGAAGCTATAAGGATTTTTCTTGCATTGCTGCATTCAAGAAGTTCAAAGTATATCAGATGGATGTGAAGAGTGCTTTTCTGAATGGAGACATCAAAGAAGTCTATGTGGAACAACCACCAGGTTTCTTCTCTCCAACTCACTCTTCTTATGTATTTAAGCTTAATAAAGCTCTCTATGGTCTCAAACAAGCTCCTAGAGCATGGTATGAGACCTCAGCCAATTTTCTTTTGGAGAACAATTTCTGTAGGGGCTCTGTTTATAAAACCTTATTTTTCAGGATACATAGAAATAAAACATTACTATTTCAAATATATGTAAATGATATCATATTTGGCTCTACTGATTCAAATCTATGCAAAAGGTTTTCTAACCTGATGAAATCTAAATTTGAAATGAGTAGTATGGGTGAGTTATCTTACTTCCTTGGTCTTCAAGTGAAGCAAACTCCAAATGGCATATTCATATCACAATCCAAGTATGTTAAGGAATTAGTGAAAAGATTTGGTATGTCTGATGCTTCTACTATGAAAAACACCCATGTCCTCCAATGTTGTTGTTGACAATGATGAATCAGGGAAACCTGATTATCAAAAAGTATATAAAGCAATTGTTGGCTCACTACTTTACTTAACAGCTAGTAGACCTGACATAATGTTTGCTACATGTATTTGTGCTAGGTTCCAAGTTAACCCAAAGAATCTAACCTAATTTTATTAAAAAGAATTTTGAGATATATAAAGGGTTGTCCAAATCTAGGACTCTTGTATCCAACTGCATTAGAATTTGAATTAACTGGAATCTCAGATTCTGATTATGTTGGATGCAGAGTAGACAGGAAAAGCACATCAGGAACTTGCCAGTTTCTTGGTGATAGTGTTTGTGTCTTGGTTTTGTAAGAAATAAACATTTGTGTCTACATCAGCAGTTGAAGCAGAATATATTACTGCTGGCAGTTGTTGCCACAAATATTGTGGATACAAAATCAACTTTTAGATTATGGTATCAATCTAAATAATCAATTATATTTTGTGACAATACTAGTGTAATATCTATATCACAAAATCTAGTACTCCATAGTAGGACTAAACACATAGAAATTAGGCACCACTTTATCAGAGATAATGTGGATAAAAATAAAATTTGCCTACAATTCATTTCTACTGACTTACTAAGAGCTGATATTTTCACCAAACCCTTGGATGAAAAGAACATATTTTCTTTATAAATCAGCTAGGAATGATAGATGGAGATTCAATTAATTAAAAATTTATATCTTTTATTTATCCCTCCTGTGTGAATTAAGTTTAGTTGGTTTGCTGTCTAAGCAGCCGAGACAAGCACCCATTCTCAACTGAATAGCTGAGACAAGCTCTCAGTCTCAACAAAACAGCTGAGATAAGCTATTAATCTCAGTTGAACCATTGAGACAAGGCCTTGGGCCGCTGAGAAGCTGTCTGGATCAGCTGAGACCAAACCACTGAGTTGATATCTATTAGATCCAGTGATCGGCGAAGACAAGCTCGTTCGTCGAACTGAGATCGACGAAATTAAATTTTTGTCGAACCCAGTCTGACGAAAGCTAAGTCTTTTCGACTTCTGATCTTTCATTATAATCAAATCTTTTATTTCACTTTAACTGTATGCCTACAGAATTGCTTCTCTTTCCAGTTCCTTTGCACTTGATCTCTATTTTTTTTGCAGGAACAATGGCAATATGTGTTCAAAAAAAATTGCATCCTTCCCTACCTCCTATACAACTGTCCCTTCTTCTAGGGGCCTAGCTCCAAGTCTTCCTGAAACTAGGCAGGGGGAGATGTTTTGAAGAAGCTCCTTTTTTTTTAGGGGGAGATGCTTTCCTTTTTGTTAGGGGGAGGGGAGTTGTTTTGAAGAAGCTCCTTTTTGATAGGGGGAGTTACTTATATAGAAGCTCAAGTTTCAGGGGGAGATGCTGTATGAAGAAGCAAAAATCATTCAGTTAATGAAGAAGCCCCTTTATGATAGGTTTCAGTTATTTGAAGAAGCTCACAGCAGTTTTTATTTCAGTTTGAAGATTCAGATATGACAAATAAAGATGCAGATTCAGAAATAATTCAAATATGACAGATTCAACAAAGCAATTCAGTTATTGTTACAGTTCAGATCAACAAAAGCAAAAGCTTAAAAAATGCAGTTTGAGATATGACAGATTCAGTTCAGATAAACAAATTCAGAAAGCTGGAGGCATGGAATTCATAATTCAGAAAGCAAGAATTTGAAAGGCAAATCACATTCAAGCCTCCTTCAGAGAATGTCAAAAGGTTCTGATTATTTGTTTTTATTATTTATGTTTTCAATGTAAAATTTCAAAAATCAGAGTATCATATTTTATATCTGCTGAAATGTTTAAATCTCAGATATATATATCTGCTGTGTGTGTTTATGTTGTTTTTTTGTTTTTTTTTTATTCAATTTTTGTCAATTAGTGTCCTAACCCAAATAGGGGGAGATTGTTGGAACACCCTATTATTGATTTGGGCTAGGATCACTATCTGTTGACTAGGACTAAGTTAACCCCCATTGTATAGTCTAAAGGGTCAAGGTTGTAGGATGTTAGAACTTAGGAAAAGCTAAGTTTCTGCGTTCGACGAAAATGCATACTCCGTTTGACGAACGTCTTGCTTTAGTTTGACGAACCTGCCTAGTCTCAGCGGTCGACGAACTTGCCCAGTCTCAGCAGTCAACGAATTTGCCCAGTCTCAGCGGTCGATGAATTTGCCCAGTCTCAGCGGTCGACGAATTTGATAAGTCTCAGCGTTCGATGAACTTCCCAAGTCTTAGCGTTCGACGAACTCAGCTCTGTGGTCGATGAATAAGTATCAAGATGTTCAGATTGACGAAATTCATTCACAGCTCGACTAATTCAATTCTTTCAGCCAGATTTAGCACTTTATCTCTCGGTTCGATGAACCTCACATTGAGATCGATGAATTCCAGTCTGCGTTCGATGAATCAACAATAGATGTTCAGATCGATGAAATCCAACATTCTGTTCGACGAACTCAGTTCTCAGGTCGACGAAAGTTTCTCTTCAGCTTGTTAATTTCAGACAGATCAGTTATATTCTATTCTCTGATCTCAGATCAACTTTAGCAACAGATCTATTCCTATCAGATAAGTCAAGGATATTATGTTTCCTTTTATTAGTTCGAGAAAGTAGTCGTTGACATATATTGGAAAGGGATACTTTCATGGAAATGGAAAAGTGTTAAAGTTATTTGCTGAATCAGATTTGCAGTTCCAAGAATATCTATTCAGAATATTTTATTCCTTAAATTAAAGGATTTGAATTTCAATCTTTGATGAGTCCTGATTATATACACCTTCATGGACTCATCCGGCCATTATTTAGTCAATATCACGCACTTTAGCTTATTATAGTTTATAATTGATAACCCATGCTAGGTGCACATTTTGGCCCACTTTGGTGTGTTTTCGTGTTCTTTCCTTTCATAGTACTCATATGTTGTTAAGTGCCACTTTCGGTGGCTAGATCTGTGTTGTGCTGGAATAGGAGGCGTGCAAGTGTTTCCGGTGCAATTCTGCACAAGACAACTGCGCACGATCACTTGTTCTAGTGCGCACGACCACTGGTCGTGCGCCACTGATCGTGCGCACTTAGCCCCTTTTTACGAGTTCTGTCTGGTGCAGTGCGCACGCCCCATCAACTCCAGTGCGCACGACCACCGGTCGTGCGCCACTGTCTGTGCGCACTTAATAGTAATTTTATGAGTTCTGTCTCACCTATTGCGCACGACCACCGACGCTAGTGCGCACGATCAACGGTCGTGCGCCACTGGTCGTGCGAGCATTTTATTTTATAATTTCATCTCTTGCAGGTTCTGTTCCAGGCAGTGCGCACGATCGCAGGATTCCAGTGCGCACGACCACTGTCGTGCGCCAATGATCGTGCGCAGTGTTTAATCCAGCGCCTATTTAAGCGCCTGTTGCGATTTTAGGGCGGATTATTCATTTCGGGAGCGGGATTTCTGTTCCGTACGCCGCCGACCGCCCCTTGGATCGCCCCTACTTCATCTCCTACGCAAGGGGAAGCTTCCTCGGTCCATTCCTCGACATCCTCCATCGTCCGTGAGTGTTCTCCATCATCCGCAAGCCTCCAAGCAATCATTTTCGCTTTCCGCCCGGTGAGAAGAAGAAGAGACCTTGAGTCGAAGACGACGGAGCACGTAGGGAGATTGTGACAGCCCTCTACGCCGGAAGCATCGTCCGCCCGAGTCCGGAGGTAGCCCGACAACCTACCATTCCGGCCGTGAACGGCCGCTAGTCTTCACCACCGGTTATCTCCTTCCTCTTTCCTTGATTGTACCCTTTGAATCTTTTACTAAATGAATATTGTGATATTTACTTGATGAGAATGAACGTTTCTGTGTTCTTATTCATGGGTTGGTTGTGATTCACCACGTTCAAGCGCACTCACTCACACACGCACGCAAGGTGTTTGCTCCGTGTTGGCAAGAGCTAACGACGGTTGTGAGAGGTGTTTGCGACCCTCACTCTCTCGCGCCTGAGTCCACTTCCATTCGCCTCACGAAGCACGGCATCGCGGCCGTTGCATCCACCTCACGTTGCGAAGCGGTGTTCTCGACCTGCATCTCTTTTATTGTTGTTAAAATTAGGAAAACCAACCAAAAACCCCTCTTTGTGTTTGTGAAACGCTTGTGTAACAATATTCACTGCGCGATTCGATCACCCATCCTGCATTCCTCAAGAGACCGACATCCGGGGAATTTATTCTCCACAATTATTACTTGACAGCGACCGGTGCACTTGCCGACGCGCATCAAGTTTTTGGCGCCGTTGCCGGGGAACGCAGGCGTGTATCGTCTTGTGTCGTGACTCTCGTTACACGAGCAGTTGTTTTTGATCTTTTCATTTTCTTCTTGTTGTTGACAGTGCATGCAGAGGCAGATTGCAGGTGAACTTGCACCTTTTGACCCAGAAATCGAACGAACCGCTCGCGCGCGAATGCGTGCTGTCGGCTCTGCAAGCAGCCATGGGTGATCATTGTGAACCCGAATGATGCTGATGCGCGAGTGCACGATGAGGGGCAAAATCCGGCCACTGATGAACAGGAGGCGGAGAGACCTCGGCCTCGTACTATGAGAGATTATACCACCCCCACTGCTGGAAGCGTGTATCCGGGCTTTGGGCCCAATATCATGAACAATCAGTTTGAGATAAAGCCGGCGATCTTAAACATTATCCGAAACCATGCTCAGTTTTCGGGGATGGCTAGCGAAGACCCGCATCTGCATCTGGCAGAATTCTCTGATATTTGCGGAACTTTCCGCTATGTGGGCATTGCTGATGACACAGTCAAACTGAGACTGTTCCCTTCTCCCTCCGTGATAAAGCAAAAGTATGGCTTCATTCCATCCCGCCCGGGACTGCTGCAACATGGGATGCCCTTGCATCCAAATTCCTGGCTAAATTCCACCCGGTGGATAAGATTGTAAGCTTGCGGCGTGAAATCGCCACATTTCGGCAGTTGGATCAAGAGACTCTTTGCGGAAGCTTGGGAGCGCCTCAATGAACTCCTTCGCCGTTGCCCTGGCCACGAGCTCCAGCCATGGAACGTGGTTGAATTGTTCTACTTCGCGATCGAGCCAATTATAGGGCAATGATCGATGCTGCGGCCGGGGTACCTTAATGAACCACACCCCTGAAGATGCCCTGCGGATTTGCGTGACACTGCCTCCCACAGTACCTTCTGGACTGCAGGGAGAAACGCTCCAAGAAGCAGCCGAGGACTCTTCATGGTTGATTCTCTTCCTTCTCCGTCTCCATCTGCTGCCATCATTACTTGTGAAGGATGTGGAGGTGGAGGCCACCATGCTTACGAATGCTCGGAACCAAGTGGTAGGTGATTTCGTGCACTTATCTTTAAATGAATCTGTGAATTATGTTGGAAATCAGTCCAAGGGGGCCCGTATAATAACACTTATAATCCGGGAGCGAGAAGTCATCCGAACTTCTCGTGGAATCCCAACACGCCCGGCCAACGATGGTCACCGGGCAGCATCAAAATGATGCTTACGCCTCCGGGAGCCAACCGAGGCCGCCGCACCCGGATTACAACCAAGCACCCCCTACTCAAAAGAAGAGTAATTTAGAAGAAATGATGGAAAAAATTCATGCTTGTAGCTAACTCGAATATGGCAAACCAAACTGCATCTATGCGAAACTTGGAGACGCATTTGGGCCAATTGGCCCAAGCGCTAACTGAGCGTTCGCAGGGGTCCCTTCCCAGTAATACGGAAAAGAATCCCATTGATCAAGGGAAAAGTCTGGGGGATGTGGTGGATGCCAATCCGAGTGAGCTGATAATCTCGTGTTCCATCAATCAGGTTGAAACAAAGGCTCTATGCGATTCCGGTTCCTCTCGCAATGTTATTGCGCTGCAAGATGTTGCGAAACTTCAATTGGAGATTAACACAGAGGAAAAGAAATCGCTGATTCTCGCTAACGGCACCATTATTCAATCCGAGGGAGAGGTGAGAACGTGGAAGTAAAGTTGAGGGGACAACTGTGGGTCGCGGACTTTCAGGTGTTGGGCCCCCGGGAAAATCAATCCATCCCTATCTTGGGGGTGCCGTTCTTGAAAAGAGCGGCGCCACCCTTGACTTTGCCACGGGGTGTGTCATCTTACCTAACACGGCGCTGCAGCCCATTCATCTCGAAGCTAGAGCCAACACATCCACTCCTCCCCCTCTTGTTATTTCTGATGACTTCTGAGTTGTGCAGGGAAGACGCATTTCCAAGAAACAGGTGAGGGGAAATGGAGGAGCTCAAATCTGATGAGAGGAAGTGATTGACTTTCGGAAAGAATTCGACGCCGAGAAGGAGGATGACGGCTGTCCGGGAAATGCTGATTATTTTTCTTCTTGTGATGAATCGTGTAATAACTGTTTAAGCGTTCCGTCTCTTGGGCCGATCCGGTGGTCACAGTGACACCGGAAGTGACGCCACCTGATTCTAAGGAGGAAAAATCTGAGAGTTCACAACGGTGGCGATCTCCACCGTCACCAAACTGAAAAAGAAAAACTTCTGCGTGACGCTCGTGCTGCCGCTCTTCGTAGCAAAGATGGCAGAGGTTAGGGGAGCATTGGGTAATACCAGTGCTGGGCCCTAAAGCCTTCACCTCCCGCCTACATGCTACGGGAGATGTGCACCACAAGAGCGCTTTTAGTTGATGCGTGTTTTAATTGCTGTAATGAACTATTTTTGAGTATGTCTTCTTAATTCCTGCACTCTTTATAAACAATGCTAATACAGGTATTTGGTCCAGCTTAAGGACGTTAAATGAAAGCGCTACTGGGAGACAACCCAGATTTCCGTTTTTTTTTATATATTTCCTTTTATCTAACCTTTCCTAGTTCAGTTTTTGTTTTGGCTTTTGTTGTTTTGAGTTTTGCTTGCAGGTTTTGTGTTCGATGGTGGATGCTGCGGATTGTCTTGATTTTAAACGCCATTCTTCTGGTATGCTCACGTGCTGAGCATTGGGTAACTTCTTCCCTAGCTTACAATTTTGATTTTCACTGTCATATCATTATGTTGTATGGTTTTGATTAAGTCTGGGGGAGAGCCGTTTCTTTGTCACCCACTGCACATGCTCATCTCATTTGCATACTAGAAGTATTTTAATTTCAGTTATTTAGTTTCGTTCATCTTCACACACCACTTCACCCACTTGAGTGCGTGCTTTCTTTTGTGTTGTTCCGTTTAAACTAGTTTGGTTGGAATGTGAAATAGGCTATTAACACAGGAATTATTATTTGGAGCGCGGTGTCGACTCATGTAGTGTTTCTAGTCGCTTCGCATGTTATAGTAGAACCTGAGTAGAATTAGATTTTCTTTATGCATTTAATTTATGTGTAGTATCTCTGCGTAAATTTAGATTATGTACTCAAGTGGTGAATTCGAATGAAATTGATGATAACCCGGTGTTGTGTGTGTGCGGTCGCTAAAACGTGTGTTGCTCGAGTCGGGAGGAAGGTTTATCTTTCTCGTGGGCTAAGAACTTGCCCCAAGCGACTCTTGAAGCATGGGTGAGCTACTTGTTGAGTCAAGCATGATGTAGGCCACATTTGGCTAGTTTGAGCCTTGCTACTCCATGCCCCTTTCATTCACCTTTGCAAGCCAAATTTGTGCCTACCATTTTTATGTTCAGCTCCTCCTCATCCACCAAAGCCTGAAGCCTATCCTACGCCCGCAACCAAAAAAATGTTTTAACTGTGCTCATAATTTCCAACTTGTGTGGTGTGTGGTATCATTGTGTTTTGAAGAGAAAATAATGTCTTTCCGCTGATTTTGAACCAACTGGAGGTTGCTTGAAAGAAGAAAAATATATAAAAGAAAAAAAGAAGAGTATCCTGAAAATAATCCTCCCAAGCTAAAGAGAAAAATCTGTTGGTATTTGTAAAGTAGGCTGTGTGCACACCTGGTTTTCATGATAGGTCTGGGGGTGTGTCACACGAGCATAGTTGTTTGGTTTTGTAAGGTGCAGTGTGCCGTTGGCTCATTTGGGTTGCGTAGCCGTCATGTTATCTTTGCATATCATTCCGTAACCTAAGCCCCGTTTTAATCCTATAAGTCCTACTGATTTGATTTGCGAGTTTGCTAGCGCCGTGGAGAGAGTGTGACCGGGCAGCGTATGGTTCACGACGTTGATGGATTTCAGCGGAGTTATTCCCTAAGCCCGATCTTTTGCAACACCCGCCTCAGCGTCTCGTCACTTCCATACCCGGCATGATCGTCAAATTCTTCATAATTCACCCACTGAGTACAATTAAATCTTTGAGTACGCTTTAGTACTTACGTAAATTAGTTAGCATAGCTAGAATCTTCTTCTACTAGAATTCCTACTCGCATGCGTATGTTACTTCGCACTGTACTCCCCTGCGTAATTCGCTATTTTAATTATCTTTTTCAACTTCCGCCGGATTCGTTTGCTCGGGACGCGCAAACAGTTAAGTCTGGGGGTGTGATGAGTCCTGATTATATACACCTTCATGGACTCATCCGGGCCATTATTTAGTCAATATCACGCACTTTAGCCTTATTATAGTTTATAATTGATAACCCATGCTAGGTGCACATTTGGCCCACTTTGGTGTGTTTTCGTGTTTATTTCCTTTCATAGTACTCATATGTTGTTAAGTGCCACTTTCGGTGGCTAGATCTGTGTTTGTGCTGGAATAGATAGGAGCGTGCAAGTGTTTCCGGTGCAATTCTGCACAGGAACACTGCGCACGATCACTTGTTCTAGTGCGCACGACCACTGGTCGTGCGCCACTGATCGTGCGCACTTAGCCCCTTTTTTACGAGTTCTGTCTGGTGCAGTGCGCACGGCCCATCAACTCCAGTGCGCACGACCCCCGTCGTGCGCCACTGTCCGTGCGCACTTAATAGTAATTTTATGAGTTCTGTCTCACCTATTGCGCACGACCCACCGACGCTAGTGCGCACGATCAACGTCGTGCGCCACTGGTCGTGCGAGCATTTTATTTTATAATTTCATCTCTTGCAGTTCTGTCCAGGCAGTGCGCACGATCGCAGGATTCCAGTGCGCACGACCACTGGTCGTGCGCCAATGATCGTGCGCAGTGTTTAATCCAGCGCCTATTTAAGCGCCTGTTGCGATTTTAGGGCGGATTATTCATTTCGGGAGCGGGATTTCTGTTCCGTACGCCGCCGCCCGCCCCCTTGGATCGCCCCTACTTCATCTCCTACGCAAGGGGAAGCTTCCTCGGTCCATTCCTCGACATCCTCCATCGTCCGTGAGTGTTCTCCATCATCCGCAAGCCTCCAAGCAATCATTTTCGCTTTCCGCCCGGTGAAGAAGAAGAAGACCTTGAGTCGAAGACGACGGAGCACGTAGGGAGATTGTGACAGCCCTCTACGCCGGAAGCATCGTCCGCCCGAGTCCGGAGGTAGCCCGACAACCTACCATTCCGGCCGTGAACGCCGCTAGTCTTCACCACCGGTTATCTCCTTCCTCTTTCCTTGATTGTACCCCTTTGAATCTTTTACTAAATGAATATTGTGATATTTACTTGATGAGAATGAACGTTTCTGTGTTCTTATTCATGGGTTGGTTGTGATTCACCACGTTCAAGCGCACTCACTCACACACGCACGCAAGTGTTTGCTCCGTGTGGCAAGAGCTAACGACGGTTGTGAAGAGGGGGTTTGCGACCCTCACTCTCTCGCGCCTGAGTCCACTTCATTCGCCTCACGAAGCACGGCATCGCGGCCGTTGCATCCACCTCACGTTGCGAAGCGGTGTTCTCGACCCGCATCTCTTTTATTGTTGTTAAAATTAGGAAAACCAACCAAAAACCCCTCTTTGTGTTTGTGAAACGCTTGTGTAACAATATTCACTGCGCGATTCGATCACCCATCCTGCATTCCTCAAGAGACCGACATCCGGGGAATTTATTCTCCACAATTATTACTTGACAGCGACCGGTGCACTTGCCGACGCGCATCAATCTTCCAGAGATATATTGTCTAAGGAAAAAGAAAGAAGAAGATAACAACAGTAAGAAAGAGAAAGAATATAGTGGAGAGAAATACAAAAAGTAGAAAAGAAAAGAATTTTCAGATCTTCATCTTCTACAACAGCATTCTTATTCTCTGAGAACAACAACACAAATCATCTCTCGTTATCTGGTGCAGGTTCAAAATCTTCAAGAGCAACAATAATCTGAGAAACCTTTGTCTCTCAGATTCATCAGCTATCAAGGAAGATTTACATTCAAGAGAAAGCTCCATCCTCAACTGTCAACCATTTCTATCAGATAGGGGGGTTTTACATCAACTCATTCCACTAGTCTTCTCTCAGATTATTGACAGAGAAGAACTTCATAACCCTTTTTATTTACCCTTTTATTCCATCTTGTACAGGGTCTAACTCCCTTCAAAAGTTAACCCCTTTGGTGGCAGGGCACCTGATCAAAAACATGTGGTTGGTTTGAGCACCTGATCAAAAGCTCATTAGTATTTGGACACCTGATCAAAAATCCATTGGTGATAGGGACCTGATCAAAAACCTAGTGGAATCCTACCAGGGTGGTAGAAGAGTAGATGTACCCAGGTTGTGTAAGACCCCATGTTTTTTAAAAACTCGAGTCTTATGCCCAGAACCGCCGCTTTGCGGTGACACCCTCACTCTGAAGGTCGCTACTACAAAACGCCAATCCTGTCGGCCATATCGATCACAGAAGAAGAAAAGTATATTTGAACATATAGAAAAGCTCAAGTCCACATCACAGGAATATATAAAACCATAAATGGGTAATGTCTACAGAGAGTAATTGAAATAAAAAGATAACAATAATAAAGGGATCATGCCTGTACATCATATCCTCACTACAAGGTCACTCGCGGAAGCTAGCTACCAATCACTCACTGATCCTGAATCTGGTTCTCTCCTGTACTAGACTGGCCCGCCTCCGTCTGCACCGGCCTCTGGTGCTGCAGCATCCTCCTCGTCCTTAAAATGATAAGGTCCACCGACCGTTAGTAAAAAATACTAAGCCTAAGCCAATCCCCCCCCCCCCCCCCCCCCCCCCCCCCCGGCTCCCCCGGTGACTCCTAGGCACCGTGCGTGAAGATGAAGCGGAGGATAACAAGGGTATAAACAAAAGCAGATGACGGCGAATCTAGTAATACAGGAAATGTTCTACAACTACACATCTATATATATTATATAATTTAAGCAGTAAAAGAGCATAGTAAGAGCAGGTAAAGAATAAGTAAAGTGCAAAAAGTAAAGACATGTATATAATAGAAGAGTAACCATTGTTTTATAGGAATGCCCATACAAACCTATAGACCAAGGGGTCGTTTAGCAGTGCCTATCGTATAAGAAGTCCCATAACCGACTTATACTATAGGAGTAGGGGTTGAAATGCAATGTTTATGCCATGACATGCAAGGTATGCAGTTAATGCTATGTTCATACAAGTGCAACTCACACACTTCGACTCTATGCGCACAGACCTTTAGTTCCCTCTTTTTGGGAGCTAGCAAGACTCCCAGGATACTCCCGTAGTGGAAAACTGAAGCGGTGGGTTGGGCCTCGCCCACCGCTAGGTTGGTATTCAAACTACCTAACCTAGACCTATCCTACGCCTCAATGCAAAACCGCGGAGCATCTGCGTACTCTTACTGGCTGGACCACTAGACTTTTATTGCTAAGTGCAAATTCCACACTCGCCAGAGTTAACGTATTGACGTCATTGTGAATAACCGTCCAATACCGAAGACCCACCACCTTCATGCACATGCAAACAAGTTCTACTATATCCCGAGCCATAAACTCCTGGGCTAACCTGCCCGTCAACATAACCTTCCAAGCCACCAGCTCGCCGGACCACCCGTCCGCACCAACAACATTATTGAGCCATAATCTCGCTAGACTAACTAGTCTGCTGCTAAACAACCACCGCCTACCACTCGTAACAACCAAACCAACTAACCTCCCGTAACTACGGGGTGTGGGTGTGTGTATTGTTAAGTTAATCTTGTACAATATCTTACCCATACAGTTTATGGTTAATCTTGGACTTCCTGAGGATTACCCTGTAAGGGGCTCGCTACGGTACTAGGAATTATAATGGGATGACACCCCAAAGTTCCTTTCTCAAGACACATAGTGTTATTGGTTTCTGCACATAAAAATAAACCCTTTTACCTTACACTTGGATTACCCTATGTATCTTCTGACTCCCCACGGGAAAGACGATCTTTCGTCTATCCCGAGCACAACTTTACCCTTAACTTAACAAGCACACTCTCATCACCTAAACTCCTTTTGGTGACCTTCAATCTCTTCACTAGGCTTGGTACACTATCTACATGCCACTTCCTATCAGTAGACCACTAAATATCCAAATTTCACATTTTTTACCATACGCAGACCAAACTAACTCTATGAAGCTTACAAGTAGAGGTACTCCTAATATTCATCCTAATGGCACAAGATTTTTACTGGAGGACTATCATGGCATTATAAGACTAAATCCAGAGATTCATATTTTTCCTTAATTATTTGCATTTATTATAATTTCTCCAACATTTGCCAAGTATGAATATGAGCATGAAGTGTAAGGTATTCTCAAGACATGATCCTCATAAAATTAAGATAAATCTATCATGCCAAAATAATAGTAAATAATGATTATCACAATTTATAGTAAGGAAATGTCCTCTATTTTTAATATTTAACTTCTATCCAAACTTGAAGATTTATGAAGGACTACCAAAAATACTTGTGCCAAAATTATAGAAAAATTACCAGACCTCTATTATATCCAGAAAGGCTCTATTACCGAGTTTCACAATTTTATGGGAATCATTTCCTCACTGAAATAATTAATCCAAATAATTCCTTATTTGCACATGTTGTAAAGTAGCCTACTGATATCAATTTCCAAAAATTCTACAAGATTTCACAGATCTTCCTAGTGCCTGAAATGTCCCTAGCACCAAGTTGCACATTTTTCCAGAGAGTTTTGGACCCTTAATTATATTTCTTATGATTGAGACAAAATAAGTGCCTTGTAAATGAAGTACTGGTTAAATCATCTAATAAATTTCACAAAAAACACCAGAGGTCTATAATATGATTAAAAAGACACTACCAAGTTTCATTATCATCCAAGACCATTTGTGCATGTAAATATCACTTAAAAGGAGTTTACCTAAAGGGGTTATGACCTAATTTAGGGGAAATAAATTCTCCTAAAATTCTCTCAAATTTCCTCTAGTGCGTAATTACATCCCATGAACACATATCCTAGGTTCCATGGCCATTCTATAGCATGACCACATATCCTTCACAAAGCTCTATATGCACCCCAAGGGGTAAAACTATGGTTCTAAGGCATATCCACCTCTACACCACCCCATCTTACTCATGAAGGTGTTTTAGGGATCCTAAACTAGTGGCCAAGGTTTCAACTCATGGTGAGAAGATTTGACCACAATAATTAATAAATGATTTATGAAATTATCTCAAAAACCTTAGAAAAAGATTCTCCTAAAAATCCCATCTTTGAGTATGTTGTGTGGGTGTATGTAACTAGCCTAGGTTTTAAATATCAAGGCCATAGCATCTACCATAAAAAGATATGCAGGAAGAGTGACTGCCCTACCATAGGGACCAGTCCACCATTTTTGGCTATACAAGCTGCTACACTGCTCCTCCTGACCTGAAACAAATTTTCTCTTAACCTACACACCAAGGGCTACAATATTGGTGTTTGGCACTTTTTCATCAGAGGTGATCTAGTATTTTAGTAATTTAAAGTGAAACACTGCTTAATGAGTGATAGAAAACAATATAAACATTTAATTATATAACTGACTCTGCGCTCGACGAAATATGATATGTGTTCGACGACACCGTGCTTCAGTGCGCTCGATGAAATCCTATCTTCGTTCGACGAACCAATCCAGTTCGACGAATTAATTTAGTGCGGTGAATCAACTCCGCTCGACGAACTCCAGGTTCCGTTCAGCAAACTCAACTATTTAATCTTATTTTCTTGGTGAATTAATCCCGTTCGACGAACGCCGGGTTCCGTTCGACGAATTAATTATTTTCTTGGTGAAGAGTGTGTTCGACGAATGAATTCCGTTCGACGAACTCCGGTTTCCGTTCGAGGAATTCAACTAATAGTTTGGTGCCTTAATTTCCATTTGACGAACACCGGGTTCATTCGATGACTCAACCATTATTTCGTTGACTTAATTCCGTTTGACGAACGCCGGGTTGCATTCGACGACTCATCTATTCGTTCAAACAAATTATTTCTTCCACTCAGATCGACGAATTAATTAAACAGGAATATAACACAATCATGAAATAATATTATGACATATAACATAATCACGTAAATCTGATGGCTCGCATTCACCGTCCCCGATGGATGGATGGCGCGCGTTAGCCCATCCTGTGCTCATTTGCGGGATGATTTCCCGGCCATCTGTGCCGCTTCCCGGCAAGCCAATGCTACCACCACCTCTGTGAAATGGTGGCCAGCGATAGGGGGTGTTGGCGGCCGGAGGTGATCGGAATCGGGTTTCAGAGGAGGGGAAAGAGATCTCAATCTGAGCCTTTTCAGAAGCACGATCTGAGCCCAATTGAACTCGGACCAAGCCCAAATCATGTAGAGATCTAGTACTAAGGGAGAAGAGGCAGATCGAACCTGTGTGGAAGGGTGGATCCTTGCCGATTTCCTGTGGGCCATGGCCGACCTTGAAGCTTTGGCACCTTTGCAATCTCCTATCCAGATGGGCCGACTCCTTCAGTTAGGTGGGGGAAAATGTTCCCCTCAGTCTAGTGATGGATATAAGAGGCTCAATTGGGAGGGGAGGAGGTGTAACCTTCGATTGCCATGAAGGGCATTAATGGTGATTTTTGGTTTCTTATGGGAGGAAATGAATTGGGTCATCAATTAGGCCGGAAAAGGGCTGAAACTTCTCATCTCTTTAAGGGGAGATGAATGGTGCCTTAATTGGGTTTAATTGGCCATGAATGCCATTCTCCTCCTCGTCCTCTCTCCGCCATTTTTGGGGAAATGGAGCTTTCTCTCTCCTGGCCAAATCCTTCAAATTGAATGGCCAACTCAGCAGCATTCAATCCCCATTAGGCGGTGTGGGACCACACAATTGGGTCTAGCTCAGTGGATTGGGTTTAATTTGGGTAAATTAGGTCATTTGACCCAAATTTTAGGATAAGGTTGACTTTGGTCAAATTGACCAATTGGGTTGACCCCAATGGGTGGGTTAGGCTCCAATGGCCTCCCTTAAGGGTTAGGAAGGTGTAGGTGGAGTCAATTCGGCAAGGTGAATGAAGGGCTTTATAGGGCACTTTGACCAAAATTATGGCCAGGTTTACTTATGGTAAATTGGTCAAATTGGACGTCCCAATGGGGGCTTTTTGGTCCATTAGGTTCCTAATATCCCTATAAGGGTAGGGCAAGATCAATTTGGCATGGTGGAGGCAATTTGACCCTAATTGAGTTAGTTTGACAAATTAAGGGTTAAGGTTGACTTTAGCCAAATTGGCCTCTTTGGTTGACCACAATGGGTCCCTAGTGCTCCAAGGAGACCCCTAATGGGTTAAGGATACTATGGTGGAGTCAAGGTTTCAAGGAAAGGCCCTAAAGTCCAATCCTAGGCTAGGTATCTAAAAACTGCATATGCAGACCACTGCGATTTCCCCTTCTCATCCAAGCTCATATGGTCTTAAGCTCTTCCTATGGTTTGTCATGACCTAGTCATGACAAAACCAACATAGGCGGTCTAGTTGTTTGGGGGATGTTACAGGTTGATTGGGGAACTACTATAAATCCTTGTTCATGTGTTTGGACATTTCTGTTGTATAAGAGTTTCCAGATGTGTTTCCTTCCAGTCTTCCCAGACTTCCTCCCGAGAGAGAGGTGGAGTTCGTTATAGATCTTGAGCCAGGTTTGCATCCTTTTGCGAAAGCCCCCTATCATATGGCGATGCGTGAGTTGGAGGAGCTACGTACCAGTTGGATGAGCTTTTGCAAAATGGCTTTATTAGGCCTAGTTCTTCTCCTTGGGGTGCTCCTGTTCTATTTGTGAAAAAGAAGGGTGGATCAATGAGGTTGTGTATTGATTATCAGGAGTTTAAACAAAGTGACAATTAAGAACAGATGCCTGTTGTCGCGAATTGATGATCTGTTTGATCAGTGGGGGTAGTTGTGTTTTCTCGAAGATTGATCTCCGTTCGGTTATCACCATTGAGGATTCAGGAGTCAGATGTGTCGCGTACTGCTTTTCGATCCCGGTATGGACATTTTGAGTTTTTGGTAATGTCTTTTCGGTTGACGAATGCGCCCTCTGCCTTTCATGGATTTGATGAACAGAGTTTTCACAAGTTTTTTGGATCAGTTGGTTGTGGTGTTTATCGATGATGTGCTAGTGTATTCGCAGAGCGTTGAAGACCATGCTCTGCATTTGCGATTGGTTCTATGAACTTTGAGAGAGCATAATTAGTATGCCAAGTTGAGCAAATGCGAACTCTGGCTTTCTCAGGTATCTTTTCTTGGGCCATGTTGTGAGTAAAAGAGGGTATATCTGTGGACCCAACAATGGTTTATGGTGTCTTGGAATGGAAGAGACCGCATCGTCGAAGGAAATAAGAAGTTTCTTGGGGTTAGCAGGGTATTACTGAAGATTGTGCAAGATTTTCAGTGATGTCTGCGTCATTGACAAAGCTTACACAGAAGAATGCAACTTCTGTTTGGAGTGATGAGTATGAAGAAGCTTTTCAAGAGTTGAAGAGGAAGCTGTGTTCTACTACGCTGCCTTGGCTCTGCCAACTAAAAATGTAGAGTTTGCAGTTTACGTAGATGCGTCTCGAGTTGGTCTTGGCTGTGTTCTGATGCAAGAATGGAGAGTAATTGTGTATGGGTCTAGGAAATTAAAGGTTCATGAAAGAATTACCCTACGCATGACTTGGAATTTGCAGTTGTGATCTATGCTTTGAAGCTGTGGAGGCACCTGTTATATGGAGTGTCCTGCAAAATCTATTCAGACAATAAGAGCTTGATTTATGTTTTCTCTCAGAAGGAGCTTAATTTGCGTCAGCTTAGATGGATGGAGTACGTTGCGGATTATGAAGTAGAAATTCTTTACCATGCAGGAAGGGCGAATGTGGTAGCTGATGCTTTGAGTAGAAGTCATCATATGTCTTTAATCTCTTTGTGCAGTCTTTAATAGAAGAATTTTATTTGATTAATATAGCTGTGAAGCCTACGGTTGGGCCGTCTAGTGTGAAAATTGAAGACCCTCTTGGATTACTCTTACGAGGTTACATCAGAATGATGATCCTGACCTGCCGCATCTTCAAGGTAGGACTGAAAAGGGAGAGTTGCTGGATTCTTGATAGATGAGAAGGGTACCTTGAGATATCGTGGTAGATTCTGCGTTGCCGCTGTTGAAGGATTCGGGCAAAGATTTGTGATGAAGCTCATGATTCTAGCCTTGCCTACCACCCTGGTTCTACAAAAATGTACTGTGATCTGAAGCAAATCGTATGGTGGCCAGGTGTGAAAATGATATCACTACATTTGTGTCTAAATGTTATACCTGTCAGCGCATCAAAGCAGATCATAAGAGACCTGAAGGTAAGTTGACGCCTCTGGATATTTTGACATGGAAGTGAGAGAGTATCTCTATGGATTTCATTACCATTTCTACCAAGGTCTCCCCGAGGGCATGATGCTGTGTGGGTGATCATTGATAGGTTGACCAAGTGTGCTCATTTCGTGCCATATAAGATTGGCTATCCTATGGAAAAGATTGCCTCGCTTTATTTGCAAGGATTTATTAGATTGCATGGTGTGCCGATGAGCATTGTGTCAAATCGAGATTCCAGATATTTATGTCTCATTTTGTAGAGTTTCGTAGGGAGCCTTAGACACCAATCTCAGATATTCTACTGCTTACCATCCATAAACTAATGGGCAGACGGAAAGGGTGAATCAAATTATGGAGGATTTGATTAAATGCTATGTTATGGATCATGAAGGGGCTTGGGATGAGCATCTTGGGCTCATGAAGTTTACTTACGATAATAGCTATCAAGAGAGCCAGCAGATGGCCCCTTTTGAAGCTCTGTATGGGAGGCGCTGCCGGACTCCCCTGTTTTGGGTGG
The DNA here is from genome assembly GCA_033032865.1 of Dactylorhiza incarnata. Classification (NCBI taxonomy): domain Eukaryota; kingdom Viridiplantae; phylum Streptophyta; class Magnoliopsida; order Asparagales; family Orchidaceae; genus Dactylorhiza; species Dactylorhiza incarnata. The sequence goes on along the minus strand of JAWHQI010002066.1, from coordinate 12,968 downwards.
AAGTTGGTGAAAGGTCATTGTTAGGTCCAGAGGCCCTGAAGGAGATTAGCGTTGCTGTGTCTCAGGTTCAAGAGAAGCTTTGTATGGCTTAGGAGCGCTAAGAAAAGTATGATAATCGGTGAAAGAGTTGACTTGGAGTTTGTAGTCGGGGACATGGTTTTCTTGAAGGTTTCTCCGATGCCTGGTGTTAAGAGATTTGGGAAGAACCATAAGTTGGATCCCAGGTATATGGGGTCTTTCAAGATTGTGGAGCGCATCAGAATGTCTGCGTATACACTAGAATTGCAAGCTTTGTTTCCTAGTGTCACGATGTATTTCATTTGAGCCAGTTTAGAAAGTGTGCTTAGTGACCGACATCTCCTAGACTCTGTGCCCCAGGTGCAGTCCAATCTGTCATATGTTAAGGAGTCTCTCCATATTTTGGAAACGCAAGATCGGGTTTTGCGCAGGATGACAATTCCTATTGTTAAAGTTTTTTGGTAAATCAGGACATGAGGAGTGCAACTTGGGAATTTGAATGATGGTAGGCTACGCTCTCCGACATGGTTATTAGGGACAAACATGAATTTCTCTCTACGTTCCCAATCCTTTGGTCGTACAAATAATTATTAGCAGCACACACGCTTTGCAAAATTTATCAATTAAAGGCTAACGTACGGGTCAGCAACACCCTTAAAGATCGAATAATGGCTATAGGCCAATATTCTCCCTAGCCAAATGGATCCACCCGATTCGATTGAGCGAGTGTTGTTCCAAAAGAGATCCACCGAAAATAACTATTTCACAAAAGGTAGATCTCTCACAACAAAAGAAAACGCATTTCACCAATCCTCACGAATTTAAATCAATTAAGATAAACTTAAATCAATCAAAGAAATCCAAAAAATTTCAAGTTGTCGAAGATCACGTCAAAATTATCCACCATAAGAAATAATCAAGAGGGAATCACACAAAGTAAATAAGTTTCGTTACCCCGCTTGAGATTAGATTTTTCTCAAGCATTTAATCGCTCAATCGCTCGTCAACGTTCCACCGGAGTTTGCGTCGTATAAGAGGAAACTTGTCCGCCTTCTTTGCTTCACGCCGGGGTGGAGATAATCTCGAAGGAGGATAGATGGAGGCCGACAGCTATGGAGAGGAGAACGGGGCGGCGGCGTTTCAAGGTTGGCCGAACCCTAAGGGAAAGGAGGAGGAATTTAGGAGAGGAGAAAATACGGAGAGGAGTAGAATTCCATATTTGGATGTCTATTTTCAAATTTCAATTGCAATTCATCATAACTCCTTAATCTTCAACATCATAGCCTTTTATAGGCTTAAAACACCTATGGCTACATGCAACCCAAATTAAAAAATAATACATGAAAATAGAAATAAGTCTCAAACATTAATATAATATTAAAGAAGACATGAAAATAATTATCAGTAATTATAACTGAATACTTATAATTATTAATTAATATTCTTGCGCCTTGGGCGAGGTTATAGCGGCGATGGCGTTCATCACAATTACTATCGCGGCGATGTCGTTCATATAATGACTATGGCGGCGATGGCGTCAGAAGTCTTTGGTTGGAGAGACTCCATCAATCCGTAAGTGTTCCTAGTACCATCATCTTCATGTTGAGGGCCATCGTCTCCATCAATCCTCCCCCGCTCAAAAGTACTAATCACCGCTGAGTTGTCTTGAATATACTGGGTAGTAAGAGCAGCATCCAAAAGAGCCACCTCCGATTCAGGAAGCCACGAGTCATCGGAGGCCGGACGATCACGCCATCGTATCAAGTAGCTGCGAATGTCACACTTGGAGAGGAGATCACTTCATCTCTGAGGATCCTGTCTGGCACATAGGTGGTCCTGGGGAACCTTGGAAAAGCATTAAGCACATAAGGAGGAAAAGTTTCGTCATCAACATTCAACATACCTCCAGTGGAGACCGATGGAGAGAGCGATCCAGGAACACGCTCACCCCCTAACCCATTAGAAAATTCAGTGGAACCAAACAGATAGACGATAAATCAAGTGGTTGAGAACATATGGCATTAATCCGAAACATTGAAAATTGGGGAAATTCCCAATCAGTGGGTAACTCCAAAAGATATGTGCTTTCTCATAATTTATTTAAAATTCGAAACGCGCCAGCTCACCGTTTCACAAACTTTTTTACTGTGCCCGAAGGCATCCTTCAGGGATGAGACGCCACCAAAACTTAATCGCCAAAACTTCAAGTGAGATGCTCTTTTATGTAAGTTAGCATGATATTGATAAGATGCATATTGTGTATTTAGCGCTTCACTAATGTGCTTATGTAAATTGTGAACATGAGAGGCAAAGTCCTGTGCGAATTGACTTGGCTTATATTATAGAGGTAATGGAATCAAGTCAAGTGGCACTAATGCCTTATAACCATGCACGATTTCCTTCGGCGATAACCCGTTGATCTATTTTTAGAAATATTACACGCTAATTGAGCATGAGGAAGGAGTAAATCCCAAGTACCCTTATGGTCACCCACAAGACAACGTAGTAACTACCTAAACTTCTGTTTACCACCTCCGTTTGCCCATCCGTTTGCGGATGGTAGGCCAAAGAAAATAAGAGTTTGTCCCCATAGATTCCAAAGGGTCTTCCAAAAATAACTTGTAAATTTTATGTCCCTATCAGCCACTATTGTCTTGGGGACGCTCGGATGCCCAACGACCTCCTTAAAATATAATTTCGCAATGTGTGATGCATCGTTGATTTTATTACACGCAATAAAATAAGCCATTTTTGAAACCGGTCTACTACCACCAAAATGGAATCATGACGTCTAAACGTGATGGGTAGGCTTAGAATAAAATCCATACTAACATCTTCCCAGGGTATGGAAGGAATCGAAAGATGGGTATAAAGTCCTCATTTTGTTTTATTGCCCTTAGCTAATTGACATGCACGACAACTACCCACAATTTTATTTACCATTGACTTAAGGCCTGGCCAATAAAATTTATCCTCCACTAACACGGTTGTCTTGTCACGACGAAAATGACCACCTAATCCGCCACTATGCAATTCCTAAATGATGAAATGACATAAAGAGGAACTAGGGATACATAGCTTCAAATTCTTAAATAAATAACCGTCCCTAATATAATAGGCTGAAATGGTCGTGGGGAGTCACTTTGAGCGGATAAATATATTTCCTTGAAGTCCAAACAATTAAACATACTCATCCTTATTATATCGAACCCAATCACTTTCACCTCAAGCATAGACAACTATAAAGAGACTCGACTAAGGGTGTCTGCCACACGATTTAGCGTTCCCTTAAGGTGTTTTATTATAAAGGTGTACTCTAAAGATAGGAGACCCATTAGCATGCCTGGGTAACCTTATTTTGTGAATTAATAAATCTCAAATCCTCGTGATCAGATAATATAATAATCTCCTTAGGGACTAATAATGTCGTCAATGTTGGAGATAACGAATAACCGCATAAACTCTCTATCATAATTAAATAATTCAATTTTGGGCCCGCAAGCTTCTCACTAAAATACCTTATAGGATGACACTCTTGACTCAATACACCTCCAATACCAACTCCAGACGCATCACATGACAATTCAAAAACCTTATTAAAATCAGGCAATCGTAAAAGAGGAGCTTCCAACATGCGGGATTTAATTGTTTCAAACGCTTTAGTGGCCGATTTGTTCCTTGTAAATTGGTGCCATGATACTACTAAAATTCATCGTAACTGCTTAATCCTTCTACATCATAGCCTTTTACAGGCTTAATATCACCCCCTTCATATTGTAGTACTGTTCTTCTTCTATTATTTGTGTGTATGGATAATGTATGCTAATCTTGCTATGCCATTTAGTATATTTTATGTCTATGTGAAATATCTCTGTGGTCTAGTTTAGTGAGGAGCGCCCCATTCCATCCACCATTTATTCCGCCCTCACGTTCATGTGTCGTAACTAGCAATTGCTAGAGGCGTGCTTGGTGATGAGGTGCTTACGACCCTTAATTCTGCCAGTGCGATCCACCTCATTCTGTAAGACTACTCTCCATCCCACTAAGCTAAGCGGTGCTAACGGCCCGTGTAATCACCTCGACTCCGCCGGTGCGACTCACTCCATCTGTGTGCCTACTCTTCCATCTGCCTAGCGAATCGGTGCATAGCGGCCCGCGTAGTTTTCCATCCTGCCTGCGAAGCATTGCATAGCGGCATTGCATGAGTAGTTGTAGTTTTTTTTCTTTTATTTTCCACAATCCAAATCAACTCTCCCGCATTCCATCTGACTAAAGGACTTCAATCTCAAGTCCGTACTCAATAGTTAACTCTAGCTTTCTGTGTTCCTTCGAGATCGATACTTGGGGATTCACTCCCACATTTTATATTACTTGAACGATCGGTACACTATCGTTTCGTACTGCAGTCTAGCTACCGCATATAGGGGTGTGTGAGATTTGCGCATCATGTATTTGGCACCGTTGCCGTAGGGAACACAGTCGTGTGAGTTTTCTAGAGAGGGAGGGTTGTGAGATAGAAGTTCTTTTCCATTTGTATATCGCATGTGTGTTGGAACATGGTCTTCCGCATCTCCTTGGTTTGAGAATAAACAAATCCATGTGTATTTGATCTTGGTTTAAGTGTGCAGGAAATCAAAGTCCACATGACTCAAGGATGGTTGCCCCTAATTTTTGAGCCAGAAATTCCAAGTCTCCCACTAGCGCCGGCGGTAGCACTTAGCGCCTGGCTCTAGCGATGATAGCGCAATTTCGGGAGCACATGTGGAAGGAGATAGCGCCTGGCGGTAGCCGATAGCGCAGGCGGGTAGCGACGCACACAGTTGGCAAGGAGGAATTTTTTTCCTCGGATTGAAGATTCTCTGCAACGCAGAATGTGTCCTAATATGGGATAGCACTAGCGTTAGCCGATAGCGCTGGCGGTAGCGACGCACACAGTGTGGCAAGGAGGAATTTTTTCCTAGGATTGAAGATTCTGCAACACAAAACATGTCCTAATATGGGATAGCGTCAGCGGTCAGCGCTAGCGCAGGCGCTAGCGCTGAGGCTATAAAAAGGACTCCTCTCCTTCTCATTTCGAACACACATCAGGGAGATATCATAGAGAGATAGAGTGCCAGAATTCCAGAGGTTATCTTGGCCGAAAGTTGAAGTCCTACCAAAGTTCTGCAACTTCTGAAGGAGAATCTGATCACGCCGATCCAAACGAAGTCTGCCTCTACAACGCTTATTCTACAGCGGATCTTCGCCTCCGTCTTCAGAAGGGAGTTTTTACTTATTTTCATTTCATATTTTTCTTGTAAACGGTTAGTGAAATCGCCTCGTGTTGGAGACTAGGTCTGGGTAGGACTTAAGGGAAACTCGCCTCATGTTGGCGACTAGATCTAGCTAGGTCTAGGGGGTGCTCGAGGCCCATCCGGGGAAGGATTGGCTAGAGCGTTCTTGAGGCCGAATCCAGGGAGGTTAGGCTAGGGCCACCGGTTCATGGGATGCGAGTCGGGATAGAAACAAAAAGAGTTTACTATTCATCGCCACCGATTTCTAGCATCATAGAAGTCAACTTTTGTAAAACCGCATTTAATATTAATAAAGCATGTCTCTACTTTATTTCTTACTTGACTTTCTGTTGTCTTAATCTTGCATTATTCCAAAGTTTTAGAAATATCACTAAAGTTTTTCAAAACCCTTATTCACCCCCCCCCCCTCTAAGGGCGCCTACCGATCCAACAAGTGGTATTAGAGGAAGGTTTTATTCCAATCGGCTTAACAACCGGGAATAATGGCGTCTTATGATCTCGCTTTTCCTGAGGGTCAAGGGGTTAGTCGACCACCTCTCTTTACTAGGTCAGATTTTAACTACTGAAAAAATCGAATGATGTGTTTTCTTATGACCATGGATGTAGAAGTATGGATATGGTAGAAGTTCGGTACTCTACTCTACGCCTACAACTTAGTGGGAGAGGCGACATTAGCAAACCTAATATAAATGGGATGATAACGATAAACTAAGGTGTATAAATAATACTAAAGCAATGAACGCTTTATATTGCGCTTTAAATAGGACTTAGTTTAATAGAAATTCTGCATGCACAACTGCTTATGATATTTGGAATCAATTGGAAGTTACTCATGAAGTACATCGCAGGTGAAAGATGGCAAAGCTATTCCAACTGGAATCTGAATATGAAAAAAATTCAGGATGGATACCGAAGAGGACATTACTCGATGTACCACCCGCTTCACCAAGATCGTCAACGCTTTAAAGGCACTTGGAAGGACTACACAGATGGGGACTTGGTGAGGAAAATTCTTCGCTCTTACCTCTAAGGTTCAATCCAAAGGTGACAGCCATCTCGGAGTCGCACAACTTAAGAACGCTCCAGATCGAGAACCTTGTTGGGAATCTTATAACCCATGAGGTAGAACTCCAGATTCAACATGATGAATTCAACAAAGAGCCAAAGAAAAAGGCGCTAGCACTAAAGTCAAAGAAGGAGAGCATCGAAGATGATGATGAAGATGAAGAAGGTCTCCTGGTGAAGAACTTTAGGAAGTTCATCAGGAACCCAGAAAGAAGGAACACATTCCGCAAATACTTCCAAAGGATACTCGACGAAAGGGATCTTCCTCTTCATCAAGGAAAGAAAAAGGAAGCGAAGATGAAGAAGAAAGACCACCACCAGAGTGCTACCACTGCAAAGACCGGGCATATTCGGAGCCAGTGCCCAAAGTATCAAACAGAGCAAAAAGAACAACACAAAGCAAGAGAAGAAGAAAGTACTAAAAGCCGCAACTTGGGATGATTCTTCCTCTGAAGAATCAAACGAGTCTGAGTCAAGTAGCAAGGAGGAAGCAAACTTATGCTTAATGGCGAAGAGCAACGATGACGACACCAGTGTTTTCTTAGCGACACTGAGGTAATTCCTCCTACTTTCGAAGAACTCTATGATGAATTTGTTTTAACTTGCAAATCCTATGATCAAAGTATAAAAGACAATATTATATTAAATCATGAAAATGAATCTATTATCAAAGAAAATCATAACTAACAAAAAGGGTGACATCTCTTGAAAAAAGAAAGGTTTCATGTCAAGAGTGTGAGCACTCTTTATTTTTGGCAAAAGAAATTGAATTTTCTCTTCTAAAGCCCTCTCACAAAACAAAACTATTGCAAAAGAAAAGGTGGACTTAGAGAGAAAATTAAAAACCTCTCTTTTACAAATTCAAAATAACAAAAAGGGATTTGAAAACAAATGTGTTATGATTGTACAAGAAAATACTTTCTTAAAAAACAAAATCATGACCAATATAGGCATTATAAAATTCGGGATTGGTCCAAAAATCCCTGGATATGATTTGGGAACCAATGTTATGGTTCTGCAAAATTTGGGGTCGGATATAAAAGTGAACCCTACCACTTAGCGCTAGCAACTAACGCGGCGGTAGCTCATGTGTAAAAATCTTCTGCTTTTTCTAATATTCAAGCATCACCTAACAAGAGCAACGTAGAAACTCAGAAAAGGGTCTCAACTCCATTTTTTTCGTGTACTATTGTCTTAAGTTTGGACACACGTCTAGCTCATGCAGGAATATAAAACAACGTTCTTTAAAACAAATCTGGGTACCTAAGAATTACACATACTCTATGGGTGGTACCTCTTGGGTATCTGGATCTTTACTCTCATCTTCTCTCTAGATTTGCAGGAAGGCTAAGGAAACGAGGACGTGTGGTACATGGACTCAGCTGCTCCAAGCACATGACGGGCAACAAAGCAAAATTCCTTAGCCTAGAAAAGAAGATAGGAGGGGGATCGTAACGTTTGGTGATAATGGTAAAGGAAGGATCATGGGAGTTGGTACAGTGGGTATCGAATCTTTTCTTATCTCAAATGTTTCTTTATGTTAAAGGTTTGAAACTAAACTTAATATCTATAAGTCATCTATGTGATAAAGATTAGATGTATTATTTGAATCATCCACTAATCTTTGCAAATAGTTAATCCTAAAACAAAAGATGTGTTACTAACTGCCATAGAATTCACAATGTTTACATATGTTTCGTTTCATGATATTTCCAAATCATCTATAAATGTTTTACAAAAAATGATGAATTGAACTATGGCATAGACGTTTAGGTCACGCTAGTACAAATCTCATTTTTAAACTATCAAAAAGGGATTGATTAGTGATTGCCTAATTTGAATGGAAATTTATATTCACTATGTTGTTTCACCATGCCAAAAAGGAAATTTACAAAATCATCTTTAAAAGCAAAAACAAAATTTCCACTTCAAAACCATTACAACTAATTCATATGGATCTCTTTGGTCCCGTTAACACCGCAAGTCTTGTGGTAAAATATACACCTTCGTTCTAATAAATGATTTCTCAAGATATTGCGGGACCCTATTTCTCTCTTTCCAAATCTGATGCGTTTTGTGAATTCTCAAAATTATGTACTCGTATTCAAAACGAACTAGATTTAAAAATAATGTGCATTCGCTCAGATCATGGAGGTGAATTGAAAATGAAAATTTTAAATCTTTTGTAAAATGTTAGGTATTAAGCATGAGTTCTCTGCTCCACGCACACCTCAACAAAACGGTGTTGTAGAACGGAAAAATAGGACAATCCAAGACTAGCACGCACCATGTTATCTGAATATAAATTACCTAAGTCGTTTTGGGCCGAAGCCGTAAGCACATCATGCAATGTAATGAATAGAGTTATGCTTCGCCCATCACTAACTCTCACCCCATATGAACTATATTTTCAAAGAAACCTAACGTATCATATTTATAGTATTGGATGCAAAAGTTTTTATTCTTAATACGAAAGATTCTTCAGGAAAATTTGATGAGAAATGTGATGAAGGAATATTCCTTGGATATTCTTCAACCAGTAAAGCCTATAGAAATATTTAATAAAAGATCGAGTAAGTTTGAGAGTCTATTAATGTTAAATTTGATGAGTTTATTACATGTGCAGAGAAGCTTTCTACAGGTACAAATGATGAACCCTTGCCATCTTTGGAGCACGACGAAGAAGAACCATCCAAAGAAGAGGAGGAGAAGTCAAATGAAGTTGAATATGTACCTCCAAGTGTGTTGAACTTCTCAAAAAATCATCCAAAAGAGCTAGTCATTGGGGAACCTTCTACTGGGGTACGAACTCGATCCTCTCTTCAGAAACGTTTTCAAATATTTGTTTTGTTTCTGAAATCGAACCTAAAAACATTTCCACCGCTTTAAATGACGAATTTTGGTTTTTGGCTATGAATGAAGAGTTAGGACAATTTGAAAGAAATAAAGTTGGAATCTAGTAGAAAGACCATCTAATCATCCAATTATTGGCGTAAAATGGATCTTTAAAAATAAATTAGATGGTGAATATAGGATTATGAGAAATAAAGCACGCTTAGTTTGCTGAAGGTTATTCTCAAATTGAGGGGGTAGATTTTGAAGAAACTTTTGCACACCGTTGCTCGCTTAGAATCTATACGAATATTTTTGGCATTTGCGAGTTTAAACGAATAAAATTATTTCAATGGATGTTAAAAGTGCCTTTTTAAACGGGTTTATAAAAGAAGAAGTTTATGTAGAACAACCCCCTCGGTTTCATAATGAAAAATTCCCTAATCATGTTTACAAATTAGAAAAAGCGCTTTATGGTTTAAAACAAGCGCCCCGTGCATGGTATGATCGACTTACATAATTTTTGTTAAAGCACGGTTATGTTATGGGAAGTGCAACAACACACTCTTCATTAAGCATAATAATAACGATCTAATTATTTACAATATATGTTGATGATATCATTTTTGGAGCCGCTAATGAAGAGTTGTGTAATGAAGTAGTATTAGTAATGAAAAATGAATTTGAAATGAGTCTTGTAGGAGACTATCATATTTTTTTGGATTTCAAATCTCACAACAAACTGATGGTATCTTTATTTTTCAAACAAATATGTTCACAATATGCTTAAACGATTTGGATTTGAAAATCTCAAACAAGCTTCTACTCCCATGAGTGCTTCTTTAAAACTAGGAAAAATGAATCCGGAATTTCATTGATCAAACGCTATATAGAGGAATGATATGATCTCTTCTTTACTTAAGTGCATCTAGACCAGATATAATGTTTGTCGTATGTTTATGTGCTCACTTTCAAGCTAATCCAAAAGAATCTCATTTAAAAGCGTAAAACGTATTTTTCGTTATCTATTAGGGTCATCTAAATTAGGATTATGGTACCCACACAATGATTTCATTCACACTCCACGGCTATTCTGATTCGGACTACGCCGGGTGTTCACTAGATCGAAAAAGCACTAGCGGTACTTCTCACTTTCTAGGACCCTCTTTAGTAGCTTGGTCTAGTAGGAAACAATCTTCGGTTGCACTCTCCACACGGAGGCCGAATATATCGCACTTTGTAGTTGTTGTGCACAAGCTTTATGGATGAGTCAAACACTAGAGGATTTGGATATCATCTTAAAAACATGATCTTAAATATGACAACAAAAGTGCAATAGACCTCACATATAATCCGTACACCAGTCTAGATCCAAACACATCGATGTCGTCATCACTTCATTAGACGGATCACATTAAGAAAGAGCATGTAAAAGTAAGCTTCATTGGCACGGACTCTCAACTCGCTGACATATTTACTAAACCTCTTCTCGATGAAAGATTTCGATTATTACGACTTGAGTTAGGTGTCCTAGATCTTTCGTGTTAAGACACATTCACAAACCACAATTTCTGCAAGTTTAACCATCGAAAACTTCTCCTAAAAATCTGAGATTTCAGCATGAAACTACTATTGGGACACTTAATCAAGATCAATAATATAAAGTTTCAAAATCATAAAAAATCGTGTACTGTCTCCCACTCTAGCGCTAACGGGCCGCTCTAGGCGTGCATATTTGTTTTTCTGTATTTTTAAAATTTTGAAAATTCCTAAAAATATATTTTTTTATATGTACTACTATTTTTGCACTTCTAATTCTATTAAATTTTTGAAAAATCAAATACAAAAGACAAAATTACAAAAAATATGTTTTTCTTTATGCAAAAATCAAATACAAAAATATAAAAGCTAAAATTAAAAAATTATGTTTTTTTGTAAGTCTCTTGTGTCTTATGCAAAAATCAATACAAAATTACAAAAACCAAATTACAAAAAATATGTTTTGCTTTTGTTTAAATGTTATGTCTTTTTGCAAAATAAAATCAAATACAAAAATATAAAACACTGAAACTATCAAAAAAATCAAAAAAACTGTATGGATTTTCCTATGAAAATCAAGCTTGATTTAATCTATTCTTTAGAACTTCTATAATGTTGCAATTCATTTTTTTCAAACTCTTTGAACATTGTTTTCATCATGCTTTGATATATTCTATTACCATGTGCATCAATTATATTAAAAGTTGTGTAGAACTATGCGTAGCATGCATCTAAGTATGAGTAAATGTTTTATGTTTGATAATGATCTTTATTCACTCATTTTTTGGCATTGTCTACATTTGTGCATAATCTAAGAATGCTTGTGTATGTTTTGTATAGTACTATGAATTAAAATTGCACAAGTATCTTACCTACACTCCTTTATTTGCACTTTTAAAAATTAAGAAAAGTGGTTATCTTTCTCATAAATTATATTGGTTTGCATAACAAGTGTATTTGGAGACCTTTGTACAAAACAAAAATAATAAAATAAAGTGACAAAGATAACTCCACCAAGCACTACTTGAACCTCCTATAATTCTTAATAAGTATTGTGAGGTTGAGCACCTTGGAAAGAATAATAAAGTATCTTGTGCAAACCATAACTTTCTTTCAAAATAAAACCACTTATTCTTAAGTACACCGGATCACAATAAAAAATCATATTGAAGAATAAAATTATGTGATCCCCCAAGCACTACTTTGCACCCTAATAAGTCTTAATGAGCATTATGTGTGCAAAGCACCTTGGTAGTTGTACATTTTTTGATGCATTGAAGTTTGTGGAAGTAAAACTATTTTTGTTTATTGTGCTCTTACTTTACATATTACTTGTATGTTTGATTAAAAACGTGTGTTTACTCTACTAAAAAATACACCTTTGTACACATCATTATCTTTCATAACACTTCTTCTCATGAGTATTGGATCCTAATGCTAATTCTATACTATTCTTTACTTATGAAATGCACTAGATAACCTAGCATGCTTTCTATAATGTTTAGTATGTTCTTGAAACTATGAATTAACATAACATTATAGTACTATCTTTCTGATATCATTATTTCATGCTTGGTTAATTTCTTACTGATTTGAAAATGTTTATAGAACATCTTCTTTATAAAATTAAACTCCTATATTGTTAATTCATCATGTCTTACAAAAGATGTTCTTCTAAGTCTTCCACAACTTTACATTTTACCTTATATTTGGTTATGCTACAAACTCTGATTTATGACAATATAGTGATGAAAAACTCTAAAACTCTTTCTCATTCTCTACAAGCTCGATCATGCTTTTATCTTATTATCAACTTTTTGGTGTTGTCTCCTTACCAGCTTTTGCTAATAACAAAAGGGGGAGAACTAACATGATAAATATTAATCTACTATCAACTATAATGCTTAATTAAGATGATAGCTTACATAGTAGGAGAGCATTCACTTAGGGGAGAGCATGTATTTAGGGGGAGCAATTCTAAATGCTAAAAATCAATAATTATCCTAAGTCATCACTCTCACACAACACACAAATATAGCTTCATCATGCTTATTATTAATGCTCTGATTTATCATTAATGGATTTGTTATTATCAAAAGGGGAGTTTGTTGGAACATGGTCTTCCGCATCTCCTAGGTTTGAGAATAACAAATCCTATGTGTATTTGATCTTGTGTGTTTAAGTGTGCAGGAATCAAAGTCCACATGACTCAAGGATGGT
>JAWHQI010002065.1:0-46789 GCA_033032865.1 Dactylorhiza incarnata | reverse complement strand
GCCAATGGTAGCCATTACCGTCACACGATAGCTGACAGACAGACAATGCGACACAGTTTTCCTTGTTGACAGTGCCTTTTTCAGCTTATCCCAAGAGTGAGATGTGCCGTTTGGCCACTAGGAGGACACATGACATTGGTTTGTCTTCCCAAAGCATGGAGAATGCTTTCCCGTGACTTCCAAAGCCATGGCCACCAAACCCCCTTTATGGAAAACCCTATTCAAAATTTCTCCCCACTCTTATTTTCTCCCGCATCTCCTTCCATACACCCAAGCAGGAGAACTTTCCAGCCATTTTCTGAAGAAACTAAGCTCGGAAAGGGTATTCGGAGCTAGGCCGACCACCCAAAGCTTTTCACCATGCCACCAAGGAGGAACACTCGATCCATGGCCCTGAATCAGGGGACTCCCCCCCCCTCACTCTCCCTTAGTGCTAGATCTTTAGATAAAAATAGGAGAGACATTTAGCTCAAAAGAGCTTGATTCCAGTGAGATTTATGGAGAAATTCGTGAGAGAGATCATACGAACTTCCGTTCTAGGGCATCGTTTGCCGTGAAAAATATCTTCAATCAAACTCATCTCTCCAATATTGAAACTGCAAGACTTGATCTCGTATAAGAATGGTGGTCAAATGTCTCAGGTATATTTGTAAAAAGCTGGACGCGAGAACGATATATATGCTCCATTTTGAATGTTAGATGGGGGAATGTTAGATGTTTTACATTTATTTTATCTTAGTCCAACATTGGGTGTATAGAGAATAGTTGTTTCCAAATGAACATATGGAAGTTGAAAATCTTCATGAAAAATTGTCGGGTCTTTGTAAATTCTAGTTCCTCTTACTCAATTCCCCACTGTCATGTACTCTTTTTCTATCATTATATCTTATTAGAAGCTAAATAGATACCTAATTGTAATAAATTCTAAATATTTTGGATTAATTATTCATATGAATGATGATATAATCTCTAGAATCTAAGTTGAGTAGTTAATATTATGAAGTGTCCAGAGAGTACTAGGAAATAAGAGGATATCATGGAGATTTAGAGGTAATTTTTATAATACTGTAATTGTTCCCGGTAAAAACTGAGGGTTGAACAGTAAAAACTATTGTTGATAGTTATTTTGAGTGTGACAAAATGAGGATGGTAAGATGGATGTGTGACTAAACCAAACAGATAAATAAATGAATGATTATACCAGGGAAACAATGAGAGCGACTTTACAACATACAACATAATAGAAGATAAATTTTTGTTGGTTGGGCATGGAGAACTCATGCTAGATGTGCACAGATTAATTAGCTAGTATATAAAGATTGTGTCAATGGATTGGGTAGGAGATGGGGTAAAACCATGAAAGCATGCTTTCATGATGGCTTACTTAGTTTTTTAAAGGCTTAACACCACACTTGTTAAGAATGAAAAATGAGGATTCATACATCTGACCTCAAATGTCAGGATGAGGCTATTGTTGATGATGATTTATGGAAGTGTTTCTTGTTATTCTTGATGCAACTGTTTGTTTAATGCCATTTATCAAGCTAATATTGGTTTGTTTTTCTTCGTTGTGGTGTTAGCGATATAACATAGAACCAATTCTACATTATGTTGTACTTTTGACTTCCATGCGTAATGGTTTCTATAAATATCCTGCAGGTGGTCAAAGTGCCAGGTAGCTTTGAAATTCCAGTTGTTGCACAAAAACTTGGAAAGTCAGGAGCTTATGATGCAGTTTTATGCATAGGAGCTGTGGTAAACTTCTTTCATCGTCTGACATCTGTAAAATAAGTGATATATCAATGCACTCATTATAGTATTTTTTTTCATTTTACTTGGACTATTACGTATGGTATGTGGTTATATCTTTTGGCTCATATTGGTATCCTGTTAAAAATGTTGGTTATTTTGACTAAGAGTTTCATAACGTATGCAAGCGATGTCTGTGTTAATTAGAATAGGTTGATGGAATTGAGCATTAAAATTTGTTCTTGGCCTGATATAAGAAAAGTTAATGCTTATTGAAACTCATTTAATATCTTTTGTCCGGCAAAGTTCTTATATCAATATCTGACCTTTCACTATATATATCTTACTAGATGAACGGGCACGGGTCCCCCTGTGTACCAATGATGCAATTTTCCCCACATATAGAGACTTCTTTTCTTAATTGGTCGACATGTCAGTGGGCTATTGGGCCTAGCTAGACTTCTTTGATATTGTGCTAGAATCTGCATGTGACCTAAAACCAATTGGTTGTAGGTACAAAGGTTCAAGATCTATTGTAAATACATGAGGGTGCATGAGTTTCTCGATATTGAACTAAATTCTCCACTTTAATATTAAAAGTTCATAGCCATTCCTATTCTATTTGCAAAAGTGTGGATGCATAGATAAATGCTGACATACTCACTCTAGATGAAACTTTCTCTAAAACTGTGATCATATTATTGAGGTCTCTGATTAATGAAATCTTATCATGCTTACCACCCACAGATACAGTTATGAATTTATTAAGTCTCCAAAACAACCCAATCAATATCCGCAGTCTCCGCTTTCTCATTTCCAAGTAATCTGTTCTAAAGTTCGCCCTTTTGAAAAAGAACTTATATTTCTTGTAGTTTCATGTGGTGTAAGGATCATTGAAATGTTGTGAGTATTTTGTTTGTTGTAACTAGCCTATGCACGGGTCTCACGTGTACGTTGTGCGGCTGCCACAATACCCAGGCTCTACTCAGTGTCCCCTGCAAAATCATTTTTTGCCACAGCGAGCGTTAAGCAACAGCCTAGTACTGTCACCACCACACAATACCCACATGAATGCATTTTCAGTTATATTAAATTATATAATTGTAATATATAGTTTAATTCTTTTATTTATTATCATATTATATTATTATATATAATATTGTAAATAAGTATGTGATTATGCGAAAATAATAATAGGAATAAAATTGGAAAATAGAAAACAAACCAAACATGGTCGATTTCTTCAATACATAGTGTAGATTATGATTGTAGCAAAAATATCTAGAAGTTATATTGTTTTAAGAGATCGGCCAATCCAAAATCATTGTATATCAAGCCAACCATTGGTTCCAATCCCATAATCTTTGATTTTTTTACATCAAATCTTTTGATGCACTGTAGGCTATGAATCGTGCCGGAGGTAAATCTGGAAATAAGGGCGCCGAGGCTGCCTTAACGCTGTAAGCTTGACTTCTCATGCCACTTGCACCGCTAGTATTTTCTGTGTGATTATTAATAATAACTTGTTCAGTTCTTCATTTCGGCTATAGATTGAGATGGCATCGTTGTTTCAACAGCATTTGAAGAAATAATACGCGCAATTTTCAGCATCGAAGAATCTAGTCGCGAGTTTGCTTATTCAATAATTGCAGGTTTTTATCGCCCGTTGCTTTTCCTTTTTCCCTTTAGTTTTTTTGGGAGAGTTTTGTAGATTTTCTTTAGGGTCTGTTTGGTTGGATGTAATTGGGGCTTCGGAATTGAAATTGGAAGTTTAATTTCATAAAAAAGACTTTCAATTTTAATTTTAGGGCACCAATTCCGTCAAAATGAACAGACCTTGGTCGTTTTGCTCCAAGAGATTTGAATTTGGCTGACACTGTCAGTCTTCATGCCATTCATTATTTTTGAATAATTTAAGCAAAAATTGTTCCAGTTTGTTATTATACTGACTAGTGAGTTGAGGGAAGTGCTAATTCTGGTGTAAGTTTTTGGATATACTGATCTATTTTAAACCCTAAATTATTCATTTATACAAACTTGATGGATTTACAAATTAAGAGGTTTGTAATGATCAGTTTTATCTGAAATTTGTTCTAATTGTTTTTAGCAGTGGTTTTGAGTTTGATGAAAGCAAAATTATGGCGTTTTAAAAAATGTTTAACTTGTGTTGTTATTTATGCAGACTGTATTAAAGAGAGAACAAATATCAAAAGTAGCATATTTGAAAATTAAATGAATAGAAATATAAAGTAGGGTAAAAAAGCACAAATTGAGTGTAGATTAGAAATAACCTCAAGTAAATCATATTGAGCTAACTCGCTCGTATTGAACCCTCACTAGCTTAATATGACGAAGGTAAGGAAAAAACATTGTGAGGAGATTTAAGAGAGCTAAAGTGCTAAAAGATTGAATTGGATAGGTATTATTGAAATGGTTGTGGTGTCCTTATTTTAAAATTTTATACTCTAATTTCTAGCGCTTGTGCGCATGAGAATAATTGGATTCCTCTTTTTTCGATATCCGTCCACCCCCGCCCTCACTATGCGTACGATATATGTTCTACTCTTTACCCCTCTCTGTGGTTTGTATTTCATTAAATCGGCTTACCACCTAAAAATGGAAGCATATGATGGTAAAATCAAAACATTTTCTAACCATGTAATGGATAGTTTCCCTTTCAAAATATTGCCTTACTTTCCTTATCACTATTTTGGAGTTAAGTCAACAAATCCTTCGAGGAGAGGTTTCATCAAATGCGATATTCAATTGATGAGTACTTGTTCAGTCCTTTTGGCGGTGGCAGTTCTTCGCGTTTTTAATTTGTTCTTCTTTGTACCAAGCGCGCCGACAGAGGTAGAGGAGAGAAGCTCCCGTGCAGTTTCCCAGCTGGAGAAGGAGGGCATACTGTATCCCCAACGCAGAAAGAGCGACCTGAATGGCCGAAAGACACAGCAGTCCGAGACCAGATGGTCCTGGGTCTCCTCAGAAGTGCAGCCCCAAGGACATCCCCGCTCAGCAGTAAGAAACCCTGCCGAGCAAGCCACCGCCCCGGGTGGGGATCGCATCCCAAAGGAGCCGCCACCAAAACATCCGCTCCCACAGATGAAGCTTCAGCTTCCGTAGCCAGCTAAAGTCCGTACAAGCCCCGTCAAACTGTGTCACGTAGGCAAGGGAGGCAACATAATGGCCGCTGAGGCGGGTGCAGAGCTCCGCCTGTCCTGGGGAAAAGAACTGTTGTACCAGGATCTGGAGGATGACCTCAACAAGATCCGGCCCAAAAAAAAGAGACAGAGCGGGAAACATCCCAACCGCCGCCAGGAAGCAGAGGCCGAAGGCATTCAGCGCCCTCCCTGATAAGCCACCAAACCGGAGAGTCGCGTCGGGTGATTCCCTCCCGCCAAAGACGGCCAGTGTACCGGGCCAAAACCAACCTGTGGAAAAGGGAGGAGCCCGACTGCATCAACTCCCATGCAAACTTTGCCCCGCAAGGGGCCCTGCCACCTACTCAACCCATGGAAGCCAAGCCCACCCCCGCAGAGGGAGAACACACTGCTCCCAGCTACATAGTGCATCCCGCGCTGAGAAGGGGCCCTCTGCCACAAAAAAAATCACGCAAGCCGCTCGATAGAATACTGGACCGAGCGAGGCACATGGCAATGCGTATAGAGGAACATCGGCATGGCCAGGACGCCGACATGACGAGGGTGGCCCGGCCCGCCAAGGAGAGGTTGTGGTTCCCCCAGCCTGAACCTTCGCTGCCACCTTCAGAAGCAGGTGTGAAAAGTCAGAGCATTTCAGCTTGCGCATAGCCAGCGAAATGCCCAAGTAAGTAAACTCTCGGGGCCTCTGAAAGCCCAAGCGGCGAGTCAGCATGTTGCACTTCCCTGTAGGGGTGGACTTGCCAAACATGACCATGGACTTCGATCTGCTGATCCGCTGCCCAGTCCAAGTACAGTACTCCTGCAACACAGCAAGGCACTGATCCACACAAGACGTGGTGGCATCCGAGGTGATGAAGATGTCGTCGGCGTAAAGCAAGTGGGAGATTCCGCGGCCTGAAGCCGCAACCAGAACGCCCAATGAGTCCCCACGCTGACTGAAGGCAAGCGAGAGCAGCTCAGAGCACAAAATGAACAGATAATGGGAGAGGGGGCATCCCTGCGGAAGACACAACGCGCCTCGATCCACCTCGTACGTCGCCCGTTGAGGAGCAATGCAAACAACGGCGCCTCCACACACTGCATAATCCATCTAACAAACTCCACCGAAACCCAAACATGGCCAGAACCTGCCGCAGCGTCTCCCACGACATCTTATCGTAGGCCTGCTCCATGTCAACCTTCATAGCGAGGAACCCAGTAACTGAGGTCGAAAGCGCCAGCTTGTGCACCACCTCCTGGGCGATGAAGCACTGGTGGGAAATAGAGCGCCCAGGAACAAAGGCCCCCTGCTCCTCAGAAATGAGCGAGGGTAGGAGCCCCTTCATGCGGTCCCAATGATCTTCACCGCCACCTTATAGATGGTCTGACACAGACTGATAGGACGGAACCGATCGGTCGAGACGTATTGGTTGCACTTCGGAAGAGTAAAGAAATCGCCAATGGCCCTGCAAACAGAGGTACGCACAATGGGCCAGAAGTGCACAAAAACAGAGGAAGTAATACTGTCTAGGCCGGAGCACGGTTGGCCTTCATGGCCTTGATGACACCCCAAATCTCCTCCTCAGAAACCTCCTTCAGCAACAAGGAGGCCGCCCCTCCATCAAGCCGCCGAGAGGAAGGCGGAGGAGCGGCCACCCAGCAAGAACAGGAGCCGCGCACTCCCACTTCCGATCAAAGAAGTCCAAGAATGCCTCCTCAATGCCCTCCGGATCTTCAACAAGGCCGCCGTTCGCAAGCTCCACCTGAGAAATCTGATTGCCTCGTCGATGAGAGGAGGCGATGGAGTGGAAATAGTTGGTATTCAAATCCCCCTCGTTGATCCACTAACCTTTGCACGCTGTTTCCACCAAGTGGCCAACCTAGCATGAATGCTCAAGAGCTCGTTAACCGACGCAATGAGAGTCCGAGTCTGCTCCTCCGAGGTGCCACCATCCAAGCTCTCCAGCCGCTGGAGCTCCACAATCTCCACCTCCAGAATCTCCTTCCGGGCACCCAGATCCTTGAGCTTGTTCTTGCTCCAAAAGAAAAGGGCACGAAGGGTACGGCGACACTTCCGCTGCAAGACCTATGCACTATCACCGACATCCGCCTTCAGCCAAGATCGAGACACCATCTTCCGCACCATCGGTAAGAAAGCCAGGTATCCTCAAACCTGATCCACCTAGACGGCCTAGCAGCCTGCACTGCACCAAAAGCCAGCAGGATAGGACAGTGGTCAGAGCCAACACGGGGCAAGTGTCGCACAGAACCCAAGGGAATAGCGTCCATTCCCACCGAGTTAACAAAACCCGATCCAAACACCCCAGAACACGCCCAAGAGGGCTGGTTGTTACACCAAGTAAAGGTCGGGCCCGTGAAACCCAGCTCCTGAAGGTCCAGCTCCACCACAGCCGCATCCTTCTCCAAATACCCCTGTGAGTAAACAAAGGGCCGACTGCCTTGCCGCTGCTCCGGCCGCAGCAGAAGGCAGTTGAAGTCACCCCTACAATCATCGGGCGATCCGGGGTCGCAAACTGGTCCAGCAAAGACGCACATCTGCCATCCGACATAATCATCCCTGTTCGCATTAACGAACACCACCCGCCAAATCCGCTTATCAGGGAAGGTAACATCCCCAATAACGCATTGCCTCGAGAGAAGAGACCGCACAAACTGCACAAATCACTCCTCCCCAGCACCACAATACCCCCCGACCTGCCAGCCGACGGTTGATGCACAAAATCCCAATTTCTGCCGGCCAACCGTTCCACATCCCGCCGGAGAGATCTTCCACCATCGTCTCAGACAAACCCACAAAGAAACCCCCACCGCAGAATAAGATCCCAGAGAGATGTCCAACCTCCTTCCGAGCCCCTCCCAGACAATTCCACAAATGGAGGCTCGTCATGGACCCCTTGAAGAGGATGCGTCCCCCGCCGTCGCTAACCAATCCCCCCGACTCCGCTTGTGGGAAATAACTCAACAGGGTCCAAACTTGCAAGCTCCCGGGCAGTGAGAGAGCGGTGCACCCTCGGCGGATCAAGAGGGTAGAGCACCATTTCCATCCCCAAGACAGCATCGGCAGGTAGGCCGCCCTTCCGCATCCGCTCCAAACGGTCCACAGAGGCATCCCGCACACCAGCACAAGGCGGCGAGGAGCAGCCGGGTCGGGCTCACCAGTTGCAAGTCGGGCAGGCCGCTCCCGAGCTCCATACCAGCAGGGGGCGGGGCCATGGCGGGGGCAGCAAGGGCGTCCGTCGGTAGGGCTGTTTTGGGCTTCCTCGCACCGCGCCTTCGGCGTGCACTGCTTCACAAACGCTGCTTCACAATGTTCCCCGGTCTAGGGTCTTGATGGTGTCCCTCGTGTTGTGCTGATTTCAACAACTAATTATAAGAGTAGGCAGTTCTCTTCTATCTTTTCATAGAGCAACAAATTGAAACATTTTATTTGATTATTAGAGATTGATCCGATCAATTTCATAGACTAAATGATACAATGCAAGTAAAAGTTCCTAGATTCATGGAAGTGCAGAACAAAATATTGATTATGGTGCTTGCATATTCATCATTTGAGTTTCCAATAATTATTCCAATAATTTTGTATCCAATTTTGACCGATAGACAAATATTCAAGCCCCTACGTTTCATACTTGTTTGAGTAAAGCAAGAAAATCCCCCAATATCATGCATTGAATTGCTACAATTTTCCAAAAGATGTCATTTGGTTGATAAGTAAAAATTAAAATCCCCGCAGCTGAAGCTCAAACAACTACTTTCGAGACTTGAGTATGAGAGTCGAAACTTGCATCTCTCATTTAAAATCGTGTATGAGACTTACCACCTTGAACGGCTCCTAAGTCATATAATAAAATGTGTTTTTTTATCACATTCCTCACAAAATATAAGATTGAATACATAAAATTTCTAAAATGGATTACTAATAGTGTGAATGACAAAACTTTCAACTCTTTGGACCTTGGAATATAAGGGCAAGCAAAAAAGATTGAGAAACAGAGCCATCTGATTTGACTTGTTCCCAATAGCCATGATATGATCATCTTAAAGTGATCCATTTGTTAACAAATGCTCCCATTACACTAAATCTCTGAAAGACAAGAATCAACAACATATCATCTACATTGATAATTCAAGTATAGTATGCATCATTAGCTCGATCCTTTGTAAAACATCGCGGATGTACGAACTCGATCTATTTATCATAAAAGATTTATTGTCCCTACTACACTTTCCCTTATTTGGTATTTGAACAAAAAAACATTAACCATTTGATACAAGTGATCTCTTGATCAGAGTGAGGATATTATGAAAATTTGAAAAATTCAAATATTTCAATCATTCATTTCTGAAATTTCATAAGCGAGTATCCTTGAAAGAAATATTTAAGAAAGATATCTTATTTCAAAAATGAATGATTGATATGAGAAGCCATTATTAATTGGTAAAGATGGAATCTTGTGATGCCAGTATTTGTTTAGCAATGATTAACAAGATGTCCATTCTCCAATCTCAGGTCAGAACCCCAACTGAGCCATACTATCCATCAGTGCAACAGAAGGAAGATTTCTGAGATCTCTGATCATCGACCGTGTGCTCAGCGATCACCTACTATAATTGAAGATTCATGGGATTCAAATGAAGCCGTTAGATTTTCCTTCCCATTTGATATAGAATCAAGCTGATTAGGAAGAAGAGTTTTTTGATGAACAACCTTTTCTTATCAATCACAAGATCAGTCCAATAGCTTACAAGGTTGAACTACCACAAGCATCAAAAAATTCATTTAACCTTTCATATATCTCAACTAAAGGAACCTCATCAATTTCACATTACTTCTGCATCATTACATATAAATAAAAAGGTAATATTATAACATTTCATCCCATTCTAATACTATCATTAAAACAAAAAAACTAAAATTGAAAACGAGTTCCTAACACCTAAGGATAAACACTCCATTTCATCCAACCCAAAAGAATTATTTGCCATTATAAGTAAATCAGTGGCACAAGCAGTAACAATACGATAAATACCAACAATAATATAAAGAACCAGGTTCAGATGAAATCTTAAGTTTTAAAGGAATAAACAATGCCCTACAGTTTCCCATGGCATTATATACTTTCAACTACTCAAAGAAAGGTGTGAGGTCAATCTCCATCTGCCTCTTCCCCTTGCTGACTCTCTGCACAAAATAAAATAATTAAAAAAAAAACTATTTTTTTAAATGTAATTAACATAATTTTAGAGGTGTAAGAGTTTACAGCTATTGCTATGAGCTCCTCCAGAAGTTCCTCTAGGTGGCGCAAAGGCTGCGAGGGAACAAAAAGGATGAAATTATAACGAATAAATATAAGAAGGCGCGGCTCGGTAAACACAACTCACCCATTGTGTGGGTCCGTCGACGGGAGCATTCAGCGGATCATCATGAACCTGAGTAGGGCCAGAAGAAACAAAACATTAGAGCTCATTGGCAATTAAAATTTATACAGAAGTTGGAGTTTGATTTAGGCTTGGGGAAGAGTAAGACATGACTGTGGGTTATAAATATATCAAGGGAAAATGATCGAAATGATCCACATACTATTTCGTTTTGAACTTATACAAGAGCGGCGCTTTCTCCTTGATCTGCGTCTCTCCTCACTATTTATGCTTGCGTTATTAGGCAACATTATAATACTGCTTCTTTTATTCCAGTCACTTCAATCCTTGTTAGTTATTCTCTCATCAGCAATCATCATATCATCTGCAGATTTGTGTTATGGACGTTCCGGACCCTCATTGGGGGCGCACCTATCATCGCCACGCGGGATAGTTCGCCCGCCTATTATCTTTTATCAGATTTTGCACACACTTATTTTATGCATTACTCACATGTTTTATGGCCTATGTGAGGGGCTGGACCTATTTGGGTTGGATGTGGTTCATTGCGGATTATTATGAAAAGTGTTATCAAGTTTCCTTTCTCCCTCTTCTTCTCATCTCTCTCTCTACCTCTTCTATTTTCCTGTAACCCTATCTCCCGCCGTCTCCCTTCCGCATCCGCAGGTGACGACGCCTCTACCGCACAGCTCCGGAGCAAGCTTGCCTCCCTCGATCAGCCGCTCACCTCCTCTCCTCCGATATCCTCCTCAGCCACCATTGCTCCTTTCGGATCTAGGAAGGGGAGTTTCAATCCAACGAAGGATGTCCCCATCAGTAGACCTAATACATGATCTCGAGCCGGAGCACACAACAACTTGGTATCAGAGCCACTCCTCTCGGATGCCGCCGACGACACCGAACCCTTTCCTCCTCTTCTTGCTGCCGACCCGATCTGCCTCCGTGCCGCTGCCCTCTTCCACAGATTTCCACACCCATATTCAGCCACCTGCTCACCCCAGTAGCGCCCCAGGTCTCTTACCCCTTCCCCCAACACTACCCTTGTTGCGTGCCACCATGGACGACAGAGAAATGGCCATCACCAAACTCATGGAGTCATTCCAATCGCTTGTCGTCAACCTTCAAGCTCAGATCGACACTCTCCAACAACAACAGCGAACCACGGGCCCTTCTCCTGACAGCCCCAACACCGTCTGCAATGCCAAGCAGCACCAACCCCGTTCCGAAGGTGGCGGCGTTTCCCGCTATGTCAAATGGATTTTCCAGTTTGAAGGCCGTGATAACCCTCTCTCATGGATCAACCGCTGGGAGCTTTTCTTCAACAAGCAACAGACACCGTAGGAAGAACGTCTGGGAATCGCCTCTTTCCACCTTATGGGTCCGGGCCTCCGGCTCAAATGTGGTTCACTCAGCTACATAAGGAACTACCCCAGCTCACCTGGGAGTTCACGGACTCTTGTGTACTTCGCTTCAGACCACCCTTACGCAGCAACCCTCTCGGAGAACTCATCACCCTCAAGAAGACGGGCCCATCAATGAGTACTTGGAAAAATTCCAGGTTCTCCTGGCTCGGACTCCATCGGTGCTTCCGTCCCAGCAGGTTCTCATCTTCACAGCGGGCCTACATGAGCGCCTTCGCCTTGACGTGGAGTTCCAGACCCATATTGATCTCACCATCACGATGAGGGTTCGGAACGTCCATAACAATTTGTTTTATTTTTATTTTTGTATGGTTATTGTGGATGAAATCCATTTGATTAATGATATCTGATTTTGATTTTGATTAATACTTAATGTACAAATATTTGGCAAGTAAATAAGATCAATATTCTCCAAAGTAAGGGAGGTTGGGTAATTGGGTGATAAAACAATTCATGGTTGTTGACTTTTGTACAATGTTTGGCAAAAAAAATCAACCCAAAATGACTCACCAATGCTTTTGGTCAACTTAACAGCAAACATAAAGGTTAAGTTCAAAGAATTATCATACTAGGATGTTTTATATGACCTATCTAAGGTAAACTTTAGTTCCTTTGAATTTTATTACATCTCGTGAGAATCAAAACCAATTTTTTATGAATGATTAAAAAAATACATGTTGAAGTCGGCTATTATGGCTAAAAAAATTCAGACAACAAAATTATAACATACCTCCATGAATATCCCATCCACACCCACTGCAGCTGCTGTCCTCCCAATGCAGGGTATTAGTTCGCGCAGACCTCCACTAGCAATACCACCATCTTCTAGCTGAACATAGAATATAAAGTCATCAAATAAGACCACGTTATAGTTTAAGAAATTATACAAAGCATGTTCCTCATAGGGTAAATGGGTGATAATTTTTTTATAAATAGTGGTTATAATCTTTCTTTTTCATCTAACTTATTTTATATAGGAGAGGTCGACATTCATATGTCAGATTTCAGACATCAAGATGCCACCAAGATAAGACTTAAATGTGATCTAAAAGATGTCAACTAAATCAAATAGTTGAACTGTGCTAATAGCATAACTTGACATACCAAATTTCACCTAATCAAATAATCCCAAAGTTACATGAAGAATGTAAGTAGTTTCCATTCTATAAAAATTAAACATGCTTAATAGCCACGATGCATAGTTAAGAGACAACATTTAGAAATAGTACTTGTGTGTGCCAAACATTTGTCTGTGTGCGCGCACATGAGCATGGGATGATGATTTTTTTATTGGGTGGGTTGGCGGGGGGGAGGGGTGATGACGGCAATAAAAAAATCGATATTTTACCCTACCAAAATGCATGCTTTTGTTTTTCATTATTTTGCTCTAATTAACTTTATAAAACTTATCAAGGCATGGTCATAAATTGATTGCTACTAAAAACATTAGTGAATTAAAAGAAAGAGGTGCTTTTAGTTCTTTTCCTTAAAATTGCAAGCAAGGTTACAATTTGCTGGTTTTGAAAAATGACAATGTTTAAAGCATAAAAGATATTTAGTGGGTAATTTAACTAAGAATAGCTTATTTTCACTAATAATGTCGTAGATATAGAGAATTGGAGGAAAATAAATAAGGAGAGATATCACAAAAATTAAGATGCCGACAGAGAGCAAAAGTAATCCACAAGCAATCCATCTTCATGAATCTGGTCTTGTTGAAGACATTTCATAAGCAATCCATCATCAAGCATTATGTCTGCAAGGCAAAGAGGGTATGCTCCCCTATCCCGATTCCCACAGGATAAGTGGAAGAACTCAAATTTTTTATTGACAAACTTGATGCCAAAATAGGGTATAAATGGTCATGTGTTCATTGATATGAAGAGAGAAAACTAAAAGACACAAAAATAAAGTACGGAGGAGGCACCGGTGCAGACCATGAGTAAGAGGGATGGATGTGTGAGGAAGCCCAAAAGTCATCATACAAAGTCCACTTCCAAGGAAAATGTACGAAAGAATCCAAGGGGAATGCATGGAAGTTTCCAAGTAGTAGATGAAAAGGTGGATTAAGGGGAGTGTATGGAATAGATAAAGGAGGAGAGAAAGGGAAGGTCATCATGGAGTAAGGTAGATGGGGGGAGATTTAGGGAGAAATAGGGAAAAGGTCAACCAACCTAATAAGTTGCAAATAACCTCATAACCTATGATACCATATTGACCTGAATGATGCATATAAAAGGACATTATCTTTTAAATTACATTTTAAGCTCCTACGTACTATATAGGCATGCTTAAAATTCAATAACATAATTACGCATTATGTTGTTGCCCATTATACTCACTAGCTTTGAAGAAGTTGATGTTATCAAATAAAGATTCAAGTACTCCTGAAGAGCCTTGGGATATATCTGTTGCATTTCTCCAAAACCTTCAGAGGTGAGTGTCCACTCTGAAGAACATGTGACCTAAACTGTCGAAGTCAATAATGGCGGTGATGTATCGCGGCGACGTATCATCCAAGTCAACATCTATGAGTACTTCATTCCTCAATTTGAAAAGCGTATTTTTATTATCTTTACGCAGTTTAATAGTTCATGAATAAGAAGAATAACTAGTTAACGAATGCAAAGGGAAAAAAAGAAATAACCTTTACAACCTTACCGAGAAAAAAAATATACAAAGGAATGTTCCCCACAGTTTCAGAAACTAAAATTCCCACTATATAATTCATATTAGCTCAAACAAGGATAATGAAAAATGATTACATTTTACCTTTTTCCCAGCAGGTTGTTGCAGTGAGTGGGTAATGTCAGCAACCTACAACCAAGTAAGAATGAGCATTATTCTTAAGGAATACTAAAAAGAAGACTTGAAAACCTGATGTATTCAGCTAGAAATTAAGCTCGTGATTAGGGCCTTGTTTGGCAGGGCGAAAATTGTGTACGAAGATTCGTCCGAACGCCGCCACGCTCGGGCATTCCACCTACCCCGCGAAATCCACGGAAAAACTGCGGATTTCAGCTGCGGGTTCCGGACCACGGCAATTGTAGGTGAACGGGCCACAAGGGCTCCGCTTCGCATGGGGCCTAGATCTTAGATGCCCTATTACAATCTGCATCTTATACTTACCACAGGACAATTGGCTTCTCTGATCCACTCCAAATTGCGTGGATCACTATTAAATCATCTACATGTGAAAATGAGACTTTAGACTGACAGACTAATAGATAAATAAGAAAGAACAACTCCTACAAAGTTCTGCAGAAAAATTAACAAATGAATAACATTTCTAGATGCATGCAAATGTTATAAATCTTAGTGAAGACAGTAAATGAAACAAATAACATTTCCATCTGCATGCTGAAAGTAACAAGTTTAAGTGAAATAAATACAAAGTAAGCCATGTGCAACAATTCTACTTATTCATATTTGTAATAAAAGGATAATGATCCCAGGTAGTCTTATACTTTATAATCAATATTTATAAATTTTAAAAAAATGTAAAAAAACATCTATCAACTATCTGTTTATAAAGCCATTGTTTTCTTTCACATGAATGTATTATCTCACATCTGATAGATATTCAAGTAAAAAATCCTGATAATATGTAGTTATGTGCGGTCCATAAATCAAAGAAGTCTTGGAGTCCATGATATTGAACAAAAAACAGAAGATAACATTAACTACTTTTAAGCTGTTTGCATCACATTGAGAAGTTTGTTCTTATGCATATGATTTTATACATACAAAGTAAACTTACTATATCCAAACATAGTGCCTCGTTCACAAACCATCACATTGTGGTTGCCGGCAAGTCTAACCTTTTCTACAGAATTGATCATGACCTGCCAATAAGTAGGAAAGATGGTAAGGAAAACATTCAATGTTCTTGAGATATTAAATTCATTGGTATCCCTCTATATAAGCCTCATATTCAGTTGAAGAAAAAAATACTCCATGTTATTAACTAACAGAAAAAAATGGAATAAATATTAAAATCAAAAAAAGATACTATCGTCACATGCTCCTTGTGGTAAAATTGTGGTAGAAGGGTGGACCAGTTGAGGTATAACCAGATGAACTCTCGGTTTTCATCCCACAACTCCAAAATGAAGCGAGGGACTGTGAGCTCATAAACACATGCGGGAGCACGTGGGTGGGAAATGTGGGATAAATACCACACAGACGAGCCACGCGAGAGATAATCTGAGTCATCGTCGGTCCCACGCATCACAGTGAACTCGGCAGGGACCAATTCTCCAAGACACACACACACAACGTGACAACCACGCTCGGATAATAAGTGAAAACCTGCGATTTCCATTCCAAAACTCCGGAGGGACCACGGACACGGACTCATAAGCACATGTAAGGTTGTAAATATCGGAGTTTCCGTGGCAAGGGATGTTGTAGGACGAGGAGGATGTCCGTGTTTACGGAAGCATGTGGCCTCATAATGACCATCACGACTGCAGAACAAGCACTTGGGTCTCCTCCAGCCACCCCGACCTCTTCCCCGGGTGCCAGACCGGCCTCCCCGGGTAGGTGGAGGAGGAAGAGAAGGAGAAGCAGGAGTGTGCTGGAGGAGGGCCGGTGAGGTAGGTGTCGTGATATCAAGAGGTGGTGTGACTCGGAGGAGCATGGAGCACACACTTGATAGAGACGGAGTGGTAGCTGAGGCAAAGATCTGAGCCCGAAGGCCCAGAAGATGAGGAGGGACCCGGGCCATGAGCATAGCAATGCAGACTGCCTCCTTCTGAGCCCGCTGAGTAGCATGATCATTCGTTGAGGGCTGATGTTGGATCTATGCTTCAGCCATAGATTTGACACGGGCAACGATAGAGGTCATGTTAGACCCGGTGGTGTCCAGAGCCTGTAGGTCGGTGATGATATCGAACAGACGTTGGAGGCTATCTTTTTCGGAGTACAGGGACTGGAGCTCGTCCCACATGGCTTTGGCCGTCTCAAGGTACATGGCCATTTCATAAGGTTCGCCATCCAGCGAGTTCAGAATCCATGTTTGAACGCGGCCATCGTCCCGCAACCATTCCTCAGTGACTGGAGTTGGGGGATCCTGGGTGAGATGAGAAGCAAGGCCCTTGGCTTGAAGGACGTGGCGGACAGAGTGCATCCAGGGCATGAAGTTTTTCTTCCCAGAGAGGGAGATGGTAGTAATCCGCAGCTCATCACGGAGCTCACTAGGAGAGTGCTGGCGGGCGGTCTCAGGAGCAGGCCGTGCGGTCTCAGGAGGCAAAGTCGAGGAGTTCTCAGACGAGCCCATTAGCACAGAGGAGGCAATGGACTGGCGGACAGAGGAGCAGACTGTGCGAGCAACAGACCCTGGCTGGCGGTCTGAGGAGAGCAGGCCGCACGGTTTTCCGAGACCGCGGCGGGTTGAGAAGAGCTCGCTGATGGAGAAGAGAAGATCGCTGGCGCTGGCGAGATGAGCTCGCAGAAGAAGCGCGGGCGCTGGCGGTCTGCGAGTAGGAGATCGCGTGAGATGAGCTCGCAGAAGAGCGCTGGCGGGCTGCTGGCGAGGAGATCGCGCGAGCTGTGAGACTGGAGTAGCGGTCTGGAGTAGCAGGAGATTAGCGGGTTGAGAGATCGCTGTTGGCGGGCTCGGGCGGTCTGCGAGATCTCCAGAGGAAACGCTTGGACTGGATACAGACCGTAGGAGGGTTAGCGGACTGAGCGACTAGAAGAGGTCGCTAGATAAAGGAGGTCGCTGGAAGAAGCCGCAAGAGGAATCAGCGATCATAAGAAGCCTCGGACAGGGCCGCGACTAGAGGAAGCTTCGGACTGAGGAGACCGCTATGGTGAGAGAGCCCGTCGGTCTGCGACGAAGAGCAGACGATGGGCGGGGGGGGGGGGGGACCTTGCAGTGGAGCAGGGTGCTTGCTGCGGTCTTGGAAGAGATAGACCGCAGAGGCTGCGATCTTTGAAGAGAGATAGATCGCACAGGCTGCGGTCGAGAAAATTGAGGCGGGCGGTCAGAAGACGGGAGAGACCGCTAGCATAACAAGTTTATGAACATTAAATAAATTAGCATAATAAGTTTATGAACATTGAGTCATGCATATCCTAAAATAAATTCAAAAAGTATCCAAAATAAAATATTACTAGCACACTATGACAATTATTAGCAAGTACAAATAAGTAATTTGTAAATTATATTTAATATTATACATATTTACACAACACTAATTTTGTAGCAAATATAAAAAATTAAAAGCTAAATATTTTTAATTGATTTTAAGTTTTTTCATGCTTAAAAATATATGTTAAAAATATAAAATAGTCAGCAAATAAATATTTAAAAGTTTTAATATTTTTGAAATACAAAATAAGAAAGATAAAAGCGAAAAAGAATTTAAGAAAATGATTATAAGAATAACACATTAATGAGAACAAAATAACAGGTAATAACGCCGTCCTCAATTTAGCATAGATAATAAGTACTTACAAATGATTTAAACATATATTGCTAACGTAATATAAAATAAAATATCAGACGATATGTTCAAAAGTTGTGTCGGCTAATATATAGAAAAAAATCGGATACGTCGACTTATATTTTACAAAAGCACAATCTATTTTCTTAGAAAAAATGTCATTTTGCCCTCAAAAATGACATGTCGGCAGACATGTCGAACATGTCGTAGGACATTGAAAACAATGAGCACATGTGAGAGCACGCGGGTAGGCAATGTGGGACTAAATAACACAGATGAGCCACGGCGGCGATAACCCGAGTCATCGTCGGTCCCACCCAAGACGTGCAACACATGAAATAAGCACCCAAATAGAATCCATTTTGGCAACTGAGGAAAATGTTTCATGATAGTCAATACCCTGTGTTTGGGCGTACCGTTGAGCCACTAATTGAGCTTTATATCGCTTCACAAACCCAACTTGATTCTGCTTAACGGAGAAGAACCAAATTGACACAAATTGGCCTTTTCCAAGAAGGAAGATGTGCAAGTTGTCATGTTTCATTTTTGTCAAATGCACAGATTTCTTCCTTCATAATCTTGATAGCCTCCTGTCAGTTCTTAGGAATCACAATAGAGAAAAGAGATGGCATAAAATCTTTGTGAGCAAGAGAGAGATGATGATAAGAGATATAATTGGCTATAGAATGTGTGGTACAACTTGTGTTATCTTTAAGAAACAATGATAGGAAAGGGGAATGTCTGAGGTCCCTGTTATGGTCCCGCACAACCCATTATTCATTTTTAATTTATGTATGTTTAATTTATGTTCGTGTCGACGCATGTCGTGTATGTTAATTATCAAGATTTAGAGTTATTTTATATAAATCCAAGTGTTTTGATTTATTATGATTTTGCCATTATGTAAGGTAATATGTAGACCCTTGGGACATGAAAAGATTATGAATGAAATAAATCAAATTCTCTTCCTCTCTCAAGTCTCCCCTCTTCCTCAAGTTTTGGGGTTAGTGTTGAGCACGGCTCCTCTTCTTCCTCTTCCTCTTGCATTCTCTGCAGGCAGAGCTTGGCTCCTCTTAGATCACCACCTCCACCTCCGACGAGGCCCCTAGAAGGCTCGTAACATCTCGGTATTAGAGCATCCTTCCACAACACCACAATCTTCCTCAACAGCCCACTGTGCCTTCAGAACCATTTCCTCCTTTGTCCACAATATCGAAGCCAACAACGTCATCTTCAGTTCCAACACTAGCCCCGTCCAGCAGCATCCCTCGGGTTACTTGGCGACATCCCCTCCGACAAATCATGTTCGATCCTCTTTCCTCTGGTTGCAATCCTCGGACCTCGACGGGATCTCTTTTCCCCTGCGATCGACGCACCGTCTGTCGATCCCGCCTTTTCTGCATCTGCAACAATCGATGAGCCGACTTTCTACACCACTGTCCAGATCTCCTGCAATTGTCGTCTCCTCGCTTCATCTTTCTGCTTCATCTAGTCCAACATCCGATGCTGCTCCCAGTCCAGCCAGAGCCTTCCGGCGCTGCTCCCAATCCATCCAGAGTTGTTTGTAGCTTCATCGAGCCGTCCTTTTCTATTTCGAGCCCATAGCATGCATCTGTCTTGTCTGTTCTCAACTGGAGGCTTCTTCATTTTTATTCCTTGATTACATCTTACCTCAAGTGATTAAGTCACCAGTCAGTATGAAGAGTAGCATATTAAAGAGAGCTCGAGGGAAGACGATTAATTAGATGGGTCAAGGTCAAAACAGTTTCGTCCAAGTAGGACTTGGGAAGGTGCATGACGACGAACAGATGACGGGCAACCTCCAACAAATGTTTATTTTTTTTTGTTCCACAAGTCCATTTTCAGTGGAGGTATGGACACAAGTCGTCTAATGAAGAACGTTGTTGGTAAGATATGTGCAAACAGTCCCTATCATCGAACTCACCACGAATATCGCTGAAAAGGTTCAAAAGCAACTAAACACTTCACTTTTTTTATCAAATAAACTCACGTAGTACGAGAAAAAAAATCAATAAAGTTACAAAACAACGAATCTAGAAAAAGATAAGATGGGGGAAGGAACTCAAACGTCAAAGTGAATCACATCAAAAAGGAGAAAAACTAGGTTGAGATCTATGGTTAGGATTGTGGTGAACATGTTTCGACAGTTCACATGAATCACAAGAAAAAATTTTAAGCAAACAACTAAAAACAGAAAAAATATTGGTATGACAGCGGGAGGGGTGCTCAAGGAGTTGATGTCAGTGTCTGATATCACGGAGAGAAGGAACACTGGTGATGGAGAGAGCACGCGGGTAGGCAATATGGGACTAAATTACCAAACAAACGAGCCATGTCAGGGATAATCCGAGTCATCATGGTTCCCACGTGTCACGATGGACTGGTTGGGGACCAACTCTCTAGCACACTGTCACAACGTGACAACTTTGCTCAAATACCAAGTCGAAACCCCAAGATTCCATCCCAAAACTCCATAGCAAAGGAGTAGGAACTAAATAACACCAGACGAGCCACAATGGGGATAATCCAAGTCATCATCGGTCCCACGCATCAATGTGGACTCGGTGGGAACCAACTGAGACTAGGCAAAAAAGGCATGCAAACTACTTCCAATATGATAGTAGTTTTTTCTGGTAAAGGTGCAAAAAAGGCATGCAAAAAGGCATGCCAGCCCCCCCCCCCCCCCCCCCCCCCACCCCGAACTTTATTCCTGCCATACCCAGGTTGAGCCCTAGGCAAACCGGGCCTAGGTTAGGCCCGTTCTGCCCTTTCAAGGGGGCCTTGCAAGGCCCAAAAATTGAGCTTTGACCAAGCTCCAATCGGGCCAACACCGGGCCCTGACCAGCTGCAAGAGAACCTAGAAGGCGAGTTGAACACTTGAACTAGACGCCATGGATGGGAGAATTTGTCGAAGAATGCATATAATAACTTTTTAATGTTATTTTCATCTTTCTCATTTGATACATGTTTATTGTTCACAAAATCAAGTAGAATCATTTTTCCTGACATCACGTGTAAGCTATGTGATCGCGTGCAATGCCCGACGCAGGCGTATTCTCGCAGGAGGCGGTGATCCGCTACCCAGTCAGACGATCCGAGTCTGTGGCTGCGTCTGGATGGTAAATCTGAGTCGAGTTCCTATATTACTTTTATGTTTGAGTTGTATTTGCCGCCCGATCGGCCCAAGCAATTTGAGTCATCCGATTCGGGTGGTTTTGTGGATTTTACGGTTATACATAATAGGCAACAGTTATGATTTAGGGTTTTAAATAGTGCGGGTCCTTTCTCCTTCTGGTGCGACGCAAGAAGAGTCTCCTTCCTGGTGCGACTGCAGGGTAAGCCCTGCATCTCCCTCCCATACCCCTCCGACTAGCCCGCCACCACCTACATCCACAGCCCCCCTCTCACTATTCGTTTACCTTTCCGTCCACTGACTACGCCGCCTGCGACTTCCGACACCCCCCCTCCGCCTGCACTCCAAATCACTCGTTGCACTCCCGCGCATCCTCCTCTGGCCTTTCTCGTCATACCTATACCCGTCAGCCCCCTACCGCCACCTTCAAGGCAACTTCCAAACCCTACCACAAGCACCTTGAAGCTTTCCCCTGCCGACAGCCCCAAATCTCCTCCATCATGAACCCCTACAACCACCATACCCCTCATAACAGCCACCACGCAGTCCCCCGCAGGCCATCACTGGTCCAGAACCCTACTTCCAACACCTCTCCCCCCCCCCCCACTTGCTACGGCCTTGGACGCCAGCCAACAACTGTCATTGTCGACGTCTGCACGCGTGAGTTGTGGTTTGATGTCATATTCTCTGTTATTGTTTATTTTGGCACTTGGCCTGTAGTGGATATTTGTTTTATTTGCTATTAGTTAATTCGTTGTGCGATTTGCAGGGCTTATAAAGTGTGCTAAATATTAATTGTGCCTTTGTTGATTATAGAATGAAATTTGTTCTCTTTAATTAAGAATTTGTGAATTCCTGCGCCTCTGTTATATCTTTTTAATAATTAGTTATTGCTGCAATTTTTTTAGCGGACCGATTCTTGCATCGTCATCATTCTCGTCACTTTTTTGATTGCATTTAGAGAGTCCACCCCGAGTCGGTCTACCACTGCATTACATTGGTATCAGAGCTAGGTTAGGGTCACTTGCATGTTACGTAGTGGTAGGGATTATCGTCAGTCCATGTCAAATCACAGTCACACCGACGATAGGACCGCCAGTTCACGGTCGGACATGACGTCTGCTGAATTTCAAAGACTTGTTCTCGATCAATTTGATCGGATGGGAGCCCAATTCGAAACCCTTAGGGGCGACATCGCTAGGGTTAGTACCATGGTTGATCAGTTAGAGATCCCTAGAGGTTGAGCGAGTCCTGCCCCGGACGAGGAGCCTCTCGAGGATCCCGAGATGCTACACCTCCTCCTAGAGACGTGGTAGATTCGTCCCTCGCCAAGACCCCCCCTCCTCCTGCTAGAGGGAATTTTCATCATGGTTACGAGTATCGGCAGGATCCAGGGAAGAATCACCATCCTCCTGATGTACCACGTCCACCACTCCCACCTGGTCATAGAGATCGAGCTGTTGGAGTTTCTGAGGTGATCTTAAAGCAATCAACAGTTAGTCTTGCTGCCAACGCAATATGAGCCTATATGGTCGCACATAAAAGCGTTTGGAGAAATTGGAGAAAGGATTGTGTTGGCCTTACTCATATTGGATATGAGTGGAGGACCAATCCTGTGACTCCTTGGAATTAAGTGAGAATGTCTCAAAAGAGAAATCGTTTAAAGTGTTTAAACGAATGAATTTACATTAGGTAATTCGACTAATGGGATTAACCGAATTCGGCTAATGGGATTAACCGAATTCGGCTAATGGCAAATTCGACGAAAGGGTTTCGCCGAATTTATACAGCCGAATTTATATAGTCGAATTCGTCGAAATGGTTTCGCCGGATTCGGTTAAGGTGATTAGTCGAATTCGGCAAATATCATTAGTCGAATTAGGCGAATGTAAATCTGGACAGATTTTCTGTTTTTCCCTCTGGTCTGCGGATAGTCGATTTTATGCCTTGCGTATAAAAGGACGTGATTAGGGCTTCGGCAATGACGGTTTTTGGATCGAGGCTTTTCGCGAGAGAGAAACGACGGAAGTGTTCCGGCTGTTCTCGTTCCGTCCGCTGATCGACGTTCCGCCGCCGCTAGTCGCGGCCGCCGGTCGCCGCCTCCTCTGGATCGGACCTAGCAGTCCGTGAGGACGTTGGGAGCTTCCTTCTCCGACCTAGTTCTTGTGCGACAAGTGGTTAATGAACCCTTGTATTGTTTTGGATTTTGAATCCAACAATGAGAGACGAGCTTGTCTACTTCTTTAAGTCGAGTTGTCTTTGTCTTTGTCCAATGCATGTAAATCTGACGATTTGGAAGAGTTCTAAATGTCCAGATTTAGCCCTTTCGTCTATCAAAGGTTGATAGTCTTATGTTGTGCACATAAGGGATGCATGTGGATTTTTAGAAAGCTTGTTTTTCTGTGGATGTGCACACTGATCAAATGTTGATCATGGTTAAGTGTTAACTTATTATTAAAAATCCATGCATCAAATATTAAGTATTCGGATGCCTTCCGATGGATGACACTCTTCCTGCCTCGATCGATGAAATGTGGGCTTTCCAAAGCAATGTGCATTAATCTATCTTGGCAAGGGTGCGAGCGGATAATTGTGATATCCCACTGTCGACATCGGGTCTAACTTAACTAGGTGACCTCAAAGGTTGAGTGCCTAGAGGCATAGGTTTGGATTGCACCATATGATGGATGCAAATAAGGAGTTATTCACCAACCATACAAGAGTTGCATGAGGATGCAATTGGCAAGCGTTGCCTACCTAAATAACTGCATAGTGAGAGAAAAGCCAAAGCTGACTCATTGTGTTGGTGAAATACGGGTCTTGTCCACTAAGAGAGTAGCTCGCATGGATTCTCTGAATTGATAGTGAGGGCTATCAATTTGAATAAAATAGTAGGAGTATTTAATTGAAGTCCAAATTCAAATAAATTGTATTTTGAATTTTTAGTACTGATTAAATTCTGCATGAATTCATGTAGAATTCCTTGGCAAGTGGTTCACATTCCACCTTGTCCCTGAGAGCTATCCTTGAGAAGGACAAGCTAAGTGGGACGAACTACATGGACTGGTACAGGAACCTGAGAATTGTTCTCAGGCAAGAGCGAAAGCTCTACGTCTTGGAAGAAGAAGCCCCCGAGGTGCTGACCGGGAACTCATCCCGTGTTAATAAGGATGCTTATAAGAAGTATACCGATGACGCCTTAGACGTCGAGTGCCTTATGCTTGCCACCATGAACTCTGAGCTTTAGAAGCAACACGAGAACATGGGGTGCAAGGAGATTGACGAGCACCTAAAGAAAATGTTTCAAGGGCAAGCTCGTCGAGAGAGGTTCGATGTCACGAAGTCCTTATTTCAGTGCAAAATGGGAGCTCGAGACTCAGTTGGTACTCACGTAATCAAGATGATTGGGTATATTGAGAACCTGGAGAGACTGGGTTTTCCTCTGGGTCAAGAGTTGGCCACAGATCTTATCCTGCAATCGTTTCCGGATAGTTATGAGCAGTTCGTCTTGAACTACAACATGAATGAAATAGACAAGACACTGCCCAAGCTCCTAGGCATGTTGCAAACTGCCGAGATAAACATGAAGAAGGCCAAGCCTGCTAGTCCCATATTGATGGTACATAAAGGCAAGGTAAGGCCAAGGGCTTCAAGAAGACGAAGGTGGGACCTAAATCAGATAAGTGTTATCTGGTGGTATATCCTAAGGAAACGAAAGGATATTACTTTTACCTACCGTCTGAGGGCAAAGTGTTTGTCGCAAGGACGGGTATCTTCTTGGAGAAAGAGTTCTTGTCAAGAAAGACGCAAAAGGTAGAACTTGAAGAAGTTCAAGAACCACAAGTAGTGAATGAACCAGAATTGGATTCTGAGCCAGGACTACAAGATGTTGTAGCTAGAGAACCTGCTCAAGAGACACAAGTCCTACGTAGATCTGGTAGACCAAGATTTGAGCCTGAGAGATATGGATTTCTCGTGTCTCAAATAGGTAATGTGTTGCTTATGGATCATGATGATGAACCAGCGACCTACCAAGAGGCTATGAATGGACCGGACTCCGACAAATGGCTTGAGGCTATGAAATCCGAAATGGACTCCATGTATAGAAACCAAGTTTGGAACTTGGTGGAACCACCTGAAGGGGTACGACCCATAGGGTGCAAGTGGGTCTTCAAGAAGAAGACCGACATGGATGGGAATGTACAGACATTCAAAGGGCGACTGGTGGCTAAGGGTTTCAAGCAAATTCATGGTGTTGACTATGATGAGACCTTTTCCCCAGTTGCCATGGTAAAGTCCATTAGGATATTGCTTGCTATTACTGCGTATTATGACTACGAGATCTGGCAGATGGATGTCAAAACGGCTTTCCTAAATGGAAACCTCCTTGAGGAAGTGTACATGACACAACCCGAGGGTTTTGTATCCCCAAATGAAGCCACTAAAATATGCAAGCTGAATAGGTCCATCTATGGATTGAAACAGGCCTCTAGAAGTTGGAATCTTCGTTTTGATGAGAAGATCAAAGAGTTTGGTTTTGTCAAGAATGAAGATGAACCGTGTGTTCACAAGCGAATCAGTGGGAGCATTGTTGTCTTCCTGATATTGTATGTAGATGACATACTGCTGATCGGGAATGACATACCTACCCTAAAAGTTGTTAAGAACAACCTAGGGAACTGCTTTTCTATGAAGGACTTGTGTGAAGCGACTTACATACTCGGTATTAAGATCTATAGAGATAGATCGAAGAAGTTGTTGGGTTTGACCCAGAGTACATACATTGAGAAGGTGTTGAAGCGGTTCAACATGCTTGAGTCCAAGAAAGGATTTTTGCCCATGTCTCATGGTGTGAATCTCTCTAAGGACCAGTGTCCAAAATCTTATGAAGATAAGGACCACATGAAGTTGATTCCATATGCTTCGGCAATTGGGTCAATCATGTATGCAATGTTATGTACTCAACCCGATGTCTCTTTTGCTTTGAGCATGACTAGCAGGTATCAGTCTGATCCCGGTGAATGTCACTGGATAGCCGTAAAGAATATCCTGAAGTACTTGAGAAGGACTAAGGATGTATTCTTAATGTATGGTGGAGAGGAAGAGCTCGTTGTAAGTGGTTACACGGATGCCAGCTTCCAAACTGATAGGGATGATTCGAAGTCTCAGTCAGGGTTTGTGTTTTGCCTGAATTGAGGAGCTGTGAGCTGGAAGAGTTCCAAGTAAGAGACAGTTGTTGATTCTACAACTGAGGCCGAGTATATCGCTGCAGAAAATGCAGCGAAGGAGGCTGTATGGATTAGGAAATTCATCGGCGAGCTAGATGTAGTTCCTAGCATTGTTGGTCCCGTAGTTCTCTACTGTGATAACAATGGTGCAATTGCACAATTTAAGGAACCTAGATCTCATCAGCGCTCCAAGCACATACTTCGGCGGTTCCATCTTATTCGTGAGATTGTCGAACGAGGAGATGTGAACATTTGCAGAGTGCCGACTGAGGAGAATATTGCTGATCCACTGACAAAGCCTCTCGCGCAGAGAAAACATAATGGTCATACTAGATCAATGGGTATACGATACCTGAATGATCAACTCTAGTGGGAGTCTTGTGGGTTTCATGTAAAATATATATTCTGTTGGCTATTTATTATTTATTCATATGATGAATTGTGTACCAATTATTTCTTTTTACAATTAATGGCAAGTTCTTTTATTATGATATACTGTTTCTATATGATAGAATAAAATTCGTGATAAATACCCTCAGAATGTTCGCTTCCATAGGACATCAAGTACGTGACTTGAATGTGAGAGCCTATGATTTCGAAGCTTCATTATTAAAAGGTCCCTGGTCGAGGTATCATCATAGAAGCTAAGGGTGATGATGATACATTAAGACTAGCATGTGTGTTGAATGATGACCGGTTCTCACAGGTCATGATATTGTGATATCAAGTCATCACATGGGTACTTGTTAGTGAACAAGTTGTACTGGATAGACCCAACCTGAGACTACTTTGTGGATTGTTACTTAAATGTGTCACAAGTAGGTCTCATTTGACAATGGTGGTGTGGTCCTTTGACCTGAAGTCACAGCATTCATCGAGTGAGGAAGAGCGTGCTTTGATGTCATCTAAAGTCTTCCTTGAAGAAGGTTGATGATAAGGGTGGTCGTTGGGTACGTTACGAATCATTTGGGTGTTTGGGTGTGAGCAGATATGGGATTTGTCCTCCTATATAACAGGAGTTGCATCCATGGGCCCCTTGATGGAATTGGACTGAGAAATGCATGGCCATGCTTCGTTGAGCCAATATGTGATATTGGGCTCACCATTCTCTTGAAGTCCGTTCTAGATCAAGAAACTTGGATTGAGCTATTATGAGGGTGACACGGTCCATGCCTCTAGTTCTTTCCGGATGTAAGGGACAAAGGGACATGACAACACTGATACATTGGTCATGACAGGCTTATATGAGTTATGAACTCTTATTGCTTGGGTAGCAATGATGTATTGCTAGATGCCGCTCATTGTTTGTGAGACTTTTGTTGATACTTTGTAATCAAGTGGGAGACTGTTGGAGTTTCTGAGGTGATCTCAAAGCAATCAACAGTTAGTCTTGCTGCCAACGCAATATGAGCATATAGGGTCGCACATAAAAGCGTTTGGAGAAATTGGAGAAAGGATTGTGTTGGCCTTACTCATATTGGATATGAGTGGAGGACCAATCATGTGGCTGCTTGGAATTAAGTTGAGAATGTCTCAAAAGGGAAATCGTTTAAAGTGTTTAAACGAATGGATTTACATTAGGTAATTCGGCTAATGGGATTAACCGAATTCGGCTAATGGGATTAACCGAATTCGGCTAATGGCAAATTTGACGAAAGGGTTTCGCCGAATTTATACAGGCAAATTTATATAAGTCGAATTCGTCGAAATGGTTTCGCCGGATTCGGTTAATGTGATTAGTCGAATTCGGCGAATATTATTAGTCGAATTAGGCGAATGTAAATCTGGAAAGATTTTCTATTTTTCCCTCTGGTCTGCGGATAGTCGATTTTATGCCTTGCGTATAAAAGGTCGTGATTAGGGCTTCGACAATGACGGTTTTTGGATCGAGGCTTTTCGCGAGAGAGAAACGACGGAAGTGTTCCGGTTGTTCTCGTTCCGTCCGCCGATCGACATTCCGCCACCGCTAGT
The DNA here is from genome assembly GCA_033032865.1 of Dactylorhiza incarnata. Taxonomy (NCBI): domain Eukaryota; kingdom Viridiplantae; phylum Streptophyta; class Magnoliopsida; order Asparagales; family Orchidaceae; genus Dactylorhiza; species Dactylorhiza incarnata. The sequence goes on along the minus strand of JAWHQI010002065.1, from coordinate 18,274 downwards.
CTGTAACACCCCAAAAATCATAGTTCAGCGAGGTAGGCGGAGTGGTAGTGCTGCGCTCGGGATAGGCTAAAAATTCCACAACAGTTCTATGCGCACGACCATTGTCCTCTTCGCGCACGACCAGTGATCGTGCGCCAGTGATCGTGCGCAACCCGTAAGAAATCGGAGTTCTGTCTCGGCTTATCGCACGACCATTTGCTATTCGCGCACGACCAGTGATCATGCGACTGTGATCGTGCGCCCTGTTTATTTCTGTTCCGCGAAAACGTGCGGGATGACGATCCGACCGATCAAATATTTCGGGATTTGATCCGACGGCTGAGATGTTTCGCTGGGGGGCTTTAGGGCTTGGATGAGGGGTTATTCCCTCATATTTTCAAGTCCTTTCTCTCTCTTAGGTTGGAGAAAGGAGAAGGGGGCAAGGAGGAAGAAGAGGGGAGATCCGCCATTGTTGGAGCTTCGGAGCTCCGATCGCCGATCCGAGACCGGCAACGCGTAGAGGGCGTCAAGGCGCTTCTTCTCCACCGTTTGGTTGCAAGCTTCTCATGGCTAGGAGGAGATCTCAAAAGGAAACGACATTTCTCCTCCAGATCTTTAGGATGCGTGCTTGGCATCCCTCTATTTTCTGCATTTTGGCACCGGATCCGTCGAGTGAGAGGGATCCGGGTCGCCTTGGTTCAAGAGGAACCACCGGGTTGATTGTGTCCATCCCCGGCATGTTTTGCACTAGAGATCCGCTCCGTTAGCGGATTAGGCATTGTGGGTGAAGCCGGATTTGTGGCCGTTGGTCCGATCCGGTGATGTTGATTTACGCGCATTTTAGGGGTTTTGTTAGAAATCCGATTACGGCGAACTCGTCGTTGTGATGTCCTTGTAGCTTCATGTGGTAACGAATGTTGGGTTTAGGGCGGAGAATTAATGTGCGGATTTTGGGGCTTGTTATGCCTAGTGTTGGGCGAAGGCGCGATTGGTCTTTGTGGTCGGCTGGCTATCCCGTGAAGACTGAGATTCACGTGTGGAGAGTGTCCCGGCAAGATTAGTCCCTTCGATTGTTGACTGATGAGAATGTCTGTGCTACGGATGAGTCCGTTGACGGTCGCCAGGCGAGGCAATCGGTGGACGTTGTCCCGAAAGTAAGCCCAGGGCCTTGGGACGTTTTGGTTGGCCAGAATTCTTAGAATCGGTCTTGGTGCATTGTTGGCAGCCCGAGCGTGTGAGCTGTCAGACAAGCCCGATGGCATGGTGAGCCAGGCGAGGTGGGTCTCAGCGAGAGCGCTTGGCCTTGGGTTTTGATGCCCTTGTGGGGAAGTAATGAGTACCCTTGTGTTGGTGATGTATGATGATGTGTTAGATTCATACGCTTTAGGGCGCCTTGGGTGAAACCCCGGGCTTGCACTCATTTTGCATTGTTAGGCCCCTTTTATTACCTGCTCAACATAGAAACGTGGATGATGCTTGTGACACTCATGCCAGTATTTATGTTGCTTTTCTTTATGTACATTTGCATACAAAGTGCTGACTTGCAGGGTGAAGTAGTTCCCCGGGGTCCGCTAGGACGGCCGGGAGGAGGGATGTTGTTACACCGCTTGTGGTCAGCCATAGATGACCCTCGTTTACCGCTCTTTGTGATTTGGTTGCAGGGCAAGAATCGCAGGCTGGACCCAGCGCGCCGGCCAAAAAGGCCTAAAGCCTCATGAAGTGCTTAGTTGATTTCCTGCATTACTTTCTTCGTACTTTGTTATATCCGGCTTGCATGCCGAGGTAGTTTAGGGAAAAACTATCTTTCCCCTTTTGTTGGGATGTCTTTTATTATGGAATGTTTGATGTTTTGGACATTGTTTTGTAAGGCCTTAAGGCCAGTTGGACTCCTTTGTAGTGTGGACAATCTCTGTGGCTTTAGTTTGTTTCCGCTGTGTTGTCTGAGTTATGAGATTGGGTAGTTAATATCATCTTTTAATACTAAAGCTGTGGCGGTTATATGCTGTGGGGTCCCGGCCGGACCCATATTATATGGTCATTACAGGGGAGGAGTTACAATTTGGTATCAAAGCGAGGTTTAGTATTCTTGCGAGGTCTAGTGTATTTGGATCGCGTAAGAGATTGTCCACATAGGAGTACTGTGCGGGATTATGAGTATCCCTGTGTTTGAGTCTTTTTCCTTGCTTATGCTAGGATGTTGGCGATGATGCGGGGACGTCGAGGAGGCAAGAGGAGCCTTCGGGGAGTAGTGCTACTGCTCCAGGCCTCATGAATGTGGGCATGTCCCCGGCTGATTTCTGTCACATGCTAGCAGAGGCAATGGTAGCGGCTCAAGCTGGAGCGATGCCACGGGTTCCTACGCCGATGGTGCAAGTTGCGACCCCTGTCACTCCGGCGGCTACGCCGGATACACCGGATGTCGAAGTAAGGCAAGCAGAGCTTGTAGCGGAGAGAGCTATTCCAATGGGTGATCGATTCATGAAGTATTTCTTGAGTTTCCACCCTCCGACATTCAAGGGAGCGGGCACTCCAACGGATGCCGAGGATTGGCTTTCGAGGATCCAGGAGCTCTTGAAGGCAGCTGAGACCCCAGCTGAGAGGCAGTCTCACTTTGCGAGCTTCATGTTAGAGGGCGATGCGAAGTTGTGGTGGGTGAACCATAACCGTCGACATTTTGTTGGGTGTGTTCCGTCCATGGAGGAGTTCGGAAACACTTTCCTAAAGCATTACATTCCGGCTTCAATAAGGTTAGCACTGCAGCGGCAGTTTCTGCATTTGGTGCAGTGGGAGAAGACAGTGGATGAATATCTGCAAGAGTTCACTCGGTTGGGTTGGTATGCGGGTACGACTATGGCAGATGACAAAGAGAGAGATAACCTCTTTTATCAAGGGTTGAGGGAAAATTTAAGGCAACCACTCATAGACCTGAAGAATGCGGGATTCAATGAGTTGGTCGAAGCCGCTCGCATGCTGGAGAGCGACTTGGAGCGAACTCAACGGCGAAAGGGTGTTGCGGCAAGGCAGGGAGAAGGAAAGCCTTCTCAGTCTCAACCCCAGTGGAAGCCCGAGGGCAGCCGATGGAAGAAGAGGCCCCGTCCTAATAGGCCTGGGGAGAGAAGTGGCGCACCTTCGGGAGATTTCCGTTCCAGAGGTCCGGTTACTTGTTACCAGTGTGGCAAGGTGGGTCACATTAGCCGTTTTTGTACCGAGGGCGGAGCTGGGCCAGAGCCGAGGCAAGAACAATCGGTGCGTTCGGGTCCCAGTGTTGCAGAGAAAGGGAAAGCGGCGGAGTCGAGTGCTTCGCGGTTCCCTCCAGTGCAGCCTAGAGCCTATAACCTTGGGCAGCAGGAAGCGATACGTCAACCCGATGTGGTGACAGGTACGAAAGGTTTAAGTTTCGTTTGTTACTATAATGTAGGTTGCGGCATTTCATGTTTGTTTTGCACGTGGTTAGGTTTTGTGCTAGTTTCGGGCTACCCCTCTCGAGTGTTGTTCGACACGGGGGCGTCACACTCTTTTCTTGCGGAAAGTTTTATCCGGAAGATTGGTGCTGAGCCCGTAGTGGCAGGAGTGGAGCTGAGTGTGCGTATGCCGAATGGGTCTTTCATGATTACCATGAGGAAGGGACGCATCGTGATGCAAATTGGCGATTGTGATTTCGTGTTAGTAGCAGCGATTCTGCCACTAGCCGAATTCGATGTTATCTTGGGAATGGACTGGCTTGCGGAGCAGCGAGCTAGTATCGACTGCCAGTTGAAGGTGGTAACCCTGAGAGGGGAAGGTAGAGCAGAGGTCAAGTTTGAAGGCCTAAGCGGAGTGGCTTGCTCCCTGATTTCCGCTATGCAAATGAGGCGTGCGGTAAACCAAGGAGGCGAGGCGTTCTTAGCTTTGTTGGAGACTCACTCCACAAAGTTGGCTATTAGAGAAGTCCCGGTGGTGAAAGAATTTGAGGATGTTTTCCCCGAGGAGCTTCCGGGAGCACCTCCTCAGCGTGAAATTGATTTCTCGATAGAGTTGGTATCCGGTGCGAGGCCAGTGTCGCGTCCTCCGTTTAGGATGGCACCGAAGGAACTGGCCGAGTTAAAGGTTCAGTTGCAGGAGTTATTAGAGCAAGGGTACATTAGGCCCAGCTCTTCGCCGTGGAGCGCGCCGGTTTTGTTTGTGAAGAAGAAAGACGGAAGTATGCGGTTGTGTATCGATTATCGTGAATTGAATAAATTGACCGTAAAGAATAAATATCTGATTCCCCGAATCGATGATTTATTCGACCAGTTAGTGGAGATGGGGTGGCGGTAGATCCAGCGAAGATTGAAGCCATTAGAGATTGGCCTGTTTTGAGAACCGTGGCGGAAGTCCGGAGTTTCCTTGGACTAGCCGGTTATTACAGAAGGTTCGTGGAGAGCTTTTCGCGGATGGCGCTGCCCCTCACCACTCTCACTCGCAAGGACCAGAGGTTCGTATGGACACCGGAGTGTGCCCGTGCATTTGATAATCTGAAGGAAAGGTTGATGTCCGCTCTAATCCTTAGTCTTCCTAGTGGGATGGAAGGATTTCAGATTTTCAGCGATGCGTCAGGTTGCGGGTTGGGTTGCGTGCTGGTGCAGCACGGCAAGGTGATCGTTTATGGGTCAAGGCAGTTAAAGACTCATGAGAAGAATTATCCCGTCCACGATCTGGAGTTGGCGGCGGTAATCTTTGCGCTAAAATTATGGCGGCACTACGTTTATGGTGCGAAGGTGGAGATCTTCACAGATCACAAAAGCTTGAGGTACCTTCTAGACCAAAAGGACCTGAATATGCGGCAGCGTAGGTGGGTCGAGTTCCTTGGGGACTACGATGTGGAGATTCAATATACTCCGGGTAAAGCCAACGTGGTGGCGGATGCTTTGAGTAGGAAGTACTCCGGGCAAGGTAATTGGATGGAGGCGCATAACGAGCGTTTGATTCGAGACTTGGAGTCTCTTGACATTTCTTGTGTGGCTAGAGGTGAGTCTAGCGTAGCTCGTTTGAACTGGATTGAAATGCAGTGTGATTTAACGGATCGAATCCGAGAGGCGACCAGTGCGGACGAGGAGTGCCAACAGTTGGTGTTGGAGGCTTAGCAAAGCGAAGGCACTGCTTTGGAGATGGTTGGTGGAATTCTGAGGAGAGACGGAAGGATCTGTGTTCCGCGCTTCGGCAAGCTTCGCGAGGAGTTGATGTTTGAAGCTCACTTTACGAAGTACTCCGTTCATCCAGGAAGTACAAAGATGTACGCGGATTTGAAGAAATCTTTTTGGTGGCCTGGGATGAAGCGGGATGTAGCCGAGTACGTGAGCCGATGTCAGACTTGTGCCTTGGTGAAGGCTGAGTGGCAAAGGCCCGGTGGGTTCTTGAAGCCTCTTCCCATTCCCGAATGGAAATTTGATGACATCTCTAAGGATTTTGTGCATGGGTTGCCTCGATCGCAGCAGGGTAACGATGCGATTTGGGTGATAGTGGATCGCCTGACGAAGGTGGCCCACTTCATTCCGAATCAGAAGGGCGATGGCGTGGAAAAGCTCGTGGAGCTTTATGTTCGAAACGTTGTGCGGTTGCACGGAATTCCGAAGAGCATCGTTAGTGATCGCGATGGGCGATTCACCTCGAAGGACTGGAGATTAGTGCAGAAAAGTCTAGGCACGAAGCTCAAGTTTAGCACCGCGTTCCATCCGCAGACCGATGGTCAGACGGAGCGAACGAACCGTATGTTGGAAGACATGTTGAGGATGTGTGCTCTCGACTTTGGCAAAGGTTGGGAGAACCACCTTTTCATGGTGGAGTTCGCCTATAATAATAGCTTCCAGGCGAGTATCAAGATGGCGCCATACGAAGCTTTGTATGGAAGGAAGTGTCGAACGTCGATGTCTTGGGCAGAGGTGGGGGACACTAAGGTTTTGGGAAAGCAAGTGGTGGAAGATGCATGCGAGATTGTGCGGACGATCCAAGAGCGCATGAAGGTTGCTCAGGATCGACAAGCGAAGTATTTTAATACGCGCCACAGAAATGTGGAGTTCGCAGTGGGCGACATGGTCTACTTGAAGATCAAGCCGTTCAAGGGTGTTTCGCGGGTGCGGCGACTCAAGAAGTTGAGTCCGAGATTTTTGGGTCCGTTCGAGGTTACGGAGCGTATAGGCGAAGCAGCCTATCGTTTGGCGTTGTCCGCAAAGCTGAGTGGATTACATGACGTTTTCCATGTCTCCGTGCTGAGGAAAGCTTTGGTACAGCCGAACGTCGTGGTCGAAGCGGCGGCGGTGCCGGTGATGGAGGACTTGGGGGCGAGGGTTCGCCCGGTGTGCGTGGAGGATTCAGAAGTCCGACAGTTGCGTAACAAGCAAGTCAAACTTGTAAAGGTGCGATGGGACAACTGCGGGCGGGACGAATTCTCTTGGGAGCGTGAGCAAGTGATGCGGGAGGATTTCCCGGAACTTTTCGCTCCAGGTATGCATTGTGAATTTCCTGTTTAAATTCTGAAATTTCGAGGACGAAATTCTTTTAAGGGGGGTGGAGTTGTAACACCCCAAAAATCATAGTTCAGCGAGTTAGGCGGAGTGGTAGTGCTGCGCTCGGGATAGGCTAAAAATTCCACAACAGTTCTATGCGCACGACCATTGTCCTCTTCGCGCACGACCAGTGATCGTGCGCCAGTGATCGTGCGCAACCCGCAACAAATCGGAGTTCTGTCTCGGCTTATCGCACGACCATTTGCTATTCGCGCACGACCAGTGATCGTGTGACTGTGATCGTGCGCCCTGTTTATTTCTGTTCCGCGAAAACGTGCGGGATGACGATCCGACCGATCAAATATTTCGGGATTTGATCCGACGGCTGAGATGTTTCGCTGGGGGGCTTTAGGGCTTGGATGAGGGGTTATTCCCTCATATTTTCAAGTCCTTTCTCTCTCTTAGGTTGGAGAAAGGAGAAGGGGGCAAGGAGGAAGAAGAGGGGAGATCCGCCATTGTTGGAGCTTCGGAGCTCCGATCGCCGATCCGAGTCCGGCAACGCGTAGAGGGCGTCAAGGCGCTTCTTCTCCACCGTTTGGTTGCAAGCTTCTCATGGCTAGGACGAGATCTCAAAAGGTAACGACATTTCTCCTCCCGGTCTTTAGGATGCGTGTTTGGCATCCCTCTATTTTCTGCATTTTGGCACCGGATCCGTCGAGTGAGAGGTATCCGGGTCGCCTTGGTTCAAGAGGAACCACCGGGTTGATTGTGTCCGTCCCCGGCATGTTTTGCACTAGAGATCCGTTCCGTTAGCAGATTAGGCATTGTGGGTGAAGCCGGATTTGTGGCCGTTGGTCCGATCCGGTGATGTTGATTTACGAGCATTTTAGGAGTTTTGTTAGAAATCCGATTACGGCGAACTCGTCGTTGTGATGCCCTTGTAGCTTCGTGTGGTAACGAATGTTGGGTTTAGGGCGGAGAATTAATGTGCGGATTTTGGGGCTTGTGATGCCTAGTGTTGGGCGAAGGCGCGATTGGTCTTTGTGGTCGGCTGGCTATCCCGTGAAGACTGAGATTCACGTGTGGAGAGTGTCCCGACAAGATTAGTCCCTTCGATTGTTGACTGATGAGAATGTCTGAGCTACGGATGAGTCCGTTGACGGTCGCCATGCGAGGCAATCGGTGGACGTTGTCCCGAAAGTAAGCCCAGGGCCTTGGGACGTTTTGGTTGGCCATAATTCTTAGAATCGGTCTTGGTGCGTTGTTGGCGGCCCGAGCGTGTGAGCTGTCAGACAATCCCGATGGCATGGTGAGCCAGGCGAGGTGGGTCTCAGCGAGAGCGCTTGGCCTTGGGTTTTGATGCCCTTGTGGGGAAGTAATGAGTACCCTTGTGTTGGTGATGTATGATGATGTGTTAGATTCATACGCTTTAGGGCACCTTGGGTGAAACCCTGGGCTTGCACTCATTTTGCATTGTTAGGCCCCTTTTATTACCTGCTCAACATAGAAACGTGGATGATGCTTGTGACACTCATGCCAGTATTTATGTTGCTTTTCTTTATATACATTTGCATACGAAGTGCTGACTTGCAGGGTGAAGTAGTTCCCCCGGGGTCCGCTAGGACGGCCGGGAGGAGGGATGTTGTTACACCGCTTGTGGACAGCAATAGCTGACCCTTGTTTACCGCTCTTTGTGATTTGGTTGCAGGGCAAGAATCGCAGGCTGGACCCAGCGCGCCGGCCAAAAAGGCCTAAAGCCTCATGAAGTGCTTAGTTGATTTCCTGCATTACTTTCTTCGTACTTTGTTATATCCGGCTTGCATGTCGAGGTAGTTTAGGGAAAAACTATCTTTCCCCTTTTGTTGGGATGTCTTTTATTATGGAATGTTTGATGTTTTGGACATTGTTTTGTAAGACTTTAAGGCCAGTTGGACTCCTTTGTAGTGTGGACAATCTCTGTGGCTTTAGTTTGTTTCCGCTGTGTTGTCTGAGTTATGAGATTGGGTAGTTAATATCATCTTTTAATACTAAAGCTGTGGCGGTTATATGCTGTGGGGTCCCGGCCGGACCCATATTATATGGTCATTACAGGGGAGGTGTTACATAGTCGCGGCCGCCGGTCGCCGCCTCCTCTGGATCGGACCTAGCAGTCCGTGAGGACGTTGGGAGCTTCCTTCTCCGACCTAGTTCTTGTGCGACAAGAAGCTAGGGTTCTTCATTGCTTGTGTGGACTTCTGTAGAGGGATCGATCTATTTCGATCCTTGAAGAACTCAAAGTAGATTTCGTATTTCTCTTGGAGCATCTAGGTTGGATTTGATCCAATCCCGCAAAGGTAATTTTCATACCTAGTAGTTTTGATTAACTTCTTGATTCAATGTTCATGGCCCGATCAAAACTCTTTTGGGTTGTTCTCTTTATTTCCGCTGCGCCTACATATGATGTATGGTTATATAGAAAACCCAACACGAGCCCCAACTGCACGGTATGACTATGACTATGATGATGAGTACAGTGACTATCGTTGGGATGACTCCAGAGGAGGATGACATCACTTGACGTATCTGCAATGACGCACCCTCCTTCACCTGGACCCGAAGGCATTTAGTGATTGGCTCATGGACATGGCTCACTATTTTGACTAGTTTGAGATGAGTAACGAGCAGCGTGTGTGGTTTGCCAAAATGAAATTGATCGGCCAAGAAAAAATTTATTGGTCGAGTCTAAAGAGGTCACTTGAGCAGGACGACTATTACCCCATCGTTCGATGGGACGAGATGAAGTAGCGCTTTGGGACATAAATATCTCCCAACTTCATATCATGATAAGCTTTACGCACTGTGTCAGGGGACTCTCCGTTGCTGATTACAAGTAACGATTTGACGAGCTAGTAGTGCATAGTGATATTCAAGAGGAGCCCATCGCCACTGCATCTCGCTTTTGTACTGGACTTAGGGCTGACATCCGAAGGGAGCTGATTCCCCATAGGATTGAGACAGTAGAGCAGGTTTTTCAGCTTGCGAAGGAGTATGAGCATTATTTGCGCACTACGGGCTTGAGGCAGGTCACCTCTCAACCCGATGTCACCCCAGCTAGGAGACCCACTCCTGCCATGATCACTGCCACCCCTCGCGCTCCCGCAGACGCGACGGGAAGAGTTATTGTACCTGGAGGCCCTGAGCCTAGGGCATCCAATGTTATCGATGTTCTCGCAGAGGGCACTTCGCAGCGCAATGTCCGACTAGGAATTTACTGGTTGAGGAGTCAGGTGAGCCCAGCACTGAGGCTAAGGACGTCGTCGTCGAGGAGATTACAGATGTCGTAGAGGACGGATGGGAGAGTGATGCTGAGAGATCGCTAAAGTTAGGAATCCTTCGCCGCCTTCTCCACACCCCACGTATCGAGGAGGATTGGCGTCGCTCCAATATCTTCTTCACATATTTCCTGAGCGCAGGAGGCCCCTGCAAGCTCGTCATCAATAGTGGTAGATGTGTAAATATAATCGCTAGGAAAGGGTTGGAGGGGATGCAATCACGACAGAACAAAATCTGCATCCTTACCATGTCTTATGGGTGGACAAGTCCACCATCCAGGTTACACAGAGATGCCTGGTGTCGATTTGCTTAGCGACCACTGAGGACCAGGTTTGGTGTGACGTTATCCCCATGGACGTCGCACACGTTCTTCTCGGGTGACCTTGGTTATATGAACGTGATGCCACGTGTTATGGCCGGTCCAACACGTGTATATTTTCCGACAAAGGTCGGAAGATTACCCTTACCCCGACCCAGCCCAGAGATCCTCCGAAGGGCAAGGTCGAGTCATCCATTAGTGTGGGGTCTTCGAGACCTCTCCATGTATTGAGGAAGGGTGATTTCCTGAGAGAAAGTTTAGAGGAAGGGGTTATGTTTATTGTGGCGGCCACGATGACAACCGAGACCCCTAGCGAGACTGAGATTACTGATTCGGACGTTCGTCTATTGATGGATGATTACATAGATATTATGCCCGAGGAGCTTCCTGATGAGCTCCCTCCATTGAGGGACATCAAGCATGCGATCGATCTGATCTCAGGGACATCTTTGCCCAATCTCCCACATTATCGCCTGAATTCGACTGAGCATGCCGAGCAGAAATGGCAAGTTGATGATCTTCTGCGGAAGAAGTTTATACAAGACAGTCTAAGTCTCTGTGCCGTACCGACCATTCTTACTCTGAAGAAGGACGGGAGTTGACGCATGTGCATTGATAGTCGTGTCATAAATAAGATCACGGTGAAGTATTGTTTCCCTATTCCCCGCCTCGACGATCTCCTAGATTCGATGGCAGGTGCCCAGATCTTCTCAAAGATCGACCTTCGTAGTGGGTACCATCAAATTAGAATTAGAGAGGGGGATGAGTGGAAGACGGCCTTCAAGACGAAGGACGGCTTGTATGGGTGGCTAGTTATGTAGTTCGGACTATCGAACGCGCCCAACACGTTCATGAGAGTGATGACACAGGTTCTGCGGCCCTACATGGGCAAATTCTTGGTAGTATATTTTGATATACAGCCAGGGCCGCACCGAGCACTTGCGCCATATTTGTCTGGTGTTCAAACTCCTACGGAAGGAGCATCTTTACATCAACTTGAAAAAGTGCTCGTTCCTGTCCACATCCGTTCAATTCTTAGGTTATGTAGTTTCGGCGTCTGGTATATTCGTTGACCCTGACAAGGTCAGGGCGATTCGTGAGTGGCCCGTCCTGACAAACATTCATGAGGCTCGTATCTTTCATGGACTTGCCACCTTCTATAGGAGGTTTGTCCGTGCCTTCAGCTCGATTATGGCCCTTATTATGAGCTGCCTCCGCAAGGGTGATTTCGTCTGGACGAAGGCTACCACTCGAGCCTTCGAGGAGATTAAGGAGAGTCTATCTACTGCTCTTGTCTTACGCATACCTGATTACTCCAAGGTCTTCGAAGTATCCTGTGACGCAACAGGAGTTGGCATCGCCGCGGTACTTAGCAAGGAAGGTCATCCTACTGCCTACTTCAGCGAGAAGCTGAATGATGCCCGACAGAAGTATTCGAACTATGATCGGGAGTTCTAAGCCATTGTACAGGCACTGCGATACTGGCGTCATTACCTCCTGCACAAGGTGTTTGTTCTGTACTCTGACCATCAAGCGTCGAGGTACCTCGACTCACAGAAGAAATTGGGTCAACCTCATGCAAAATGGGTGGAGTACATGCAGGAGTTTCATTATGTTCTCAAACACTGAGTAGGTGTTGAGAACAAACCAACTGACACCTTGAGTCACCAAGTCAGCATCCTCCACACCATGAGCACTCGAGTAGTGGGTTTTGAGCGACTAGCTTACGATTATCCAGAGTGTCCAGATTTCGGGGACATTTACGCTGCACTATCGAGGGACCCTCCTGATCTTCATGAGGGTTATACGATTTCAGACGGGTACTTATTAATGGGCCCGCATCTTTGCGTTCCTCAGGTGTCCCTCCGAGATTTCCTTATCTGGGAGCTACACGCAGGCGAAGCAGCGGGGCACTTCGGTCGAGACAAGACAATCGCGTTAGTCGAGGATCATTTTTTTCTGGCCCGGTCTGAAGAAGGACGTTATTATTGCTGTAAGGCATTGTCGAGTCTGCCAGACCGCGATGGGATCCCGCCTGGATTATACACCTCACTACCCGTTCCGTAGAGGCCCTGGACAGATATTAATATGGACTTATTCTCGGGCTCCCTCGCACTTTGAGGAAGCTCAATTCGATCTTTGTTGTGGTGGACCATTTTTCTAAAATGACCCATTTTATCTCTTGTCAAAAGACTGTTGACGCCTCTCACGTGGTTGTGTTATTCATTTGAGAGGTATTTAAGTATCATAGACTTCCCACTTCCATAGTCTCTGACCGCGACGTGCGTTTCATGAGTTATTTTTGGAAGACATTATGGAAGAAGACTGGTACAACCTTGAAGTTCTCCTCCGCCTACCACCCACAGACGGATGAACAAACTGAGGTTGTCAACCGTAGTCTTGGGACTCTACTACGTTGTCTTGTTGAAGATAGTTCGTCCATTTGGGATTCTGTTCTCCCCATAATCGAATTTGCATATAATAGTTATGTCAATAGGACCACAGGTTTGAGTCCATTTCACATCATATTAGGGTATGAGCCTAGGAAACCTATTGACTTGATGGAAATTCCCCTCGAGTCTAGACCTAGTGAGTCAACAGTCTTTTATCCAGCATATGCATGCACTTCATGAGATAGTCCATAAAAAAATTGCATCTAATAATGATTATTATAAAGACCAAGCAGACCAGCACAGGCGGGAACAAATCTTTGAGGCGGGAGAGCAAGTGTTGATTCGCATTCGACATGAGAGGGTCCCGCAAGGACCAGCAAAGAAATTAAGCGCTCGCCGAATGGGCCCTTATACAGTCATGCGGCGGATTGGTACGAACGCATATGAAATTGACATCCCTCATGGTATGGGCATCAACCGAGTATTCAACGTAGAGGATCTGACTCCTTACTATGAGGAGCGCTCCACACCCCTCCCTGAGCCTTCACCTCATATTGCCCCTACTAGTCCCTCCCCATTCCCACCTGAGGAGTCGCTCCATGAGGATTGCATTGCACCATCGACGATTCCACCGACCCAGCAGTCAGACGGAGATACCTTACAGCCAGATCCATCAACTTCTACAGACGACATACTATAGATCATCGGTCACAATTTTTACATCGCGGGCGGGCGAGATATTGTGTGTTATCTTGTCCGTTGGAGCGGTTGGCTTCTACATGATGCTACTTAGATTTCGTCAGAGGAGCTTGAGAGACTTGCCCCGAGGCTATACAATGAGTATGACCATCTTCACTAACCGGTGATGAGTGCTTTCAAGTCGGGGGTGGGGGGGGGGGGGGGGGGGGGGGTTGGTGCGCAACGCGGCGACACAGGTGTATTCCCGCAGGAGGCGGTGATATGGGGGGGTTTATACAGTCAGACGATCTGAGTTCATGGTTGCGTCCGGATGGTCAATCCAAGTCGAGTTCCTATATTACATTTATGATTTTAGTTGTATTTGTCGCCTGATCGCCCCAGACATTTTGACCCGTACGATTCGGGTGGTTTTCTGGATTTTACGGTTATACATAGTAGGCAGCGGTTATGATTTAGGGTTTTAAATAGTGCAGGCGGTTCGGGGGGGGGGGGGGGGGGCGAAGGCTTGCGAATTTGGCAACCGCTCGGTCCTTTCTCCTTTTGGTGTGACAACAGATGAGTCCTTCCTGGTGCAACTCCAGGGTAAGCCCCTCTCTCCCTCCCCTACCCCTCCGACTACCCGCCACCACCTACAGCCACAGCCCCCTCCTCTCACTCTCCATTTACCTTTCCATCAGCTGACTACGCCGCCTGCGACTTCCGACCCCACCTTCCGCCTGCCGCAACCAGCTGTCCCATTCCCATTTTCCGCCACTCCAAATCACTCGTTGCACTCCCGTGCATCCTCCTTTGGCATTCCCATCATACCCATACCCGTCAGCCCCTTCCAGCCCCCCTACCGCCACCTTCAAGGACAGTTCCCACCCTACCACCAGCACCTTGAAGCTTTCCCCCGCAGACAACCCCAAATCTCCTTCATCGTGAACCCCTACAACCACTATACCCCTCCTAACAGCCACCACACAGCCCCCCTCAGGCCACCGCCGGTCCAGAACCCTACTTCTGACACCTCTCCCCACTTGCTACGACCTTGGACGCCCGCCAACAACCGTCATTGCCGCCGTCTGCACGGTGAGATGTGGTTTGATGTCATATTCTCTGTTATTGTTTATTTTGGCACTCGACCTGTAGTGGATATTTAGTTTATTTTGCTATTGTTTCATTCGTTGGGCGATTTGCAGGGCTTATTCTGTGCGTGCTAAATATTAATTGCGCCTCTGTTGATTGTAGAATGAAAATTTTCTCTTTAATTAAGAATTTGTGAATTTCTGTGCCTCTGTTATATCTTTTTAATAATTAGTTATTCCTATAATTTTTTATGCGGACCGATTCTTGCTTCGTCTCATTCTCGTCACTTTTCGGATTGCATTTAGAGCGTCCACCCCGAGTCGTCCTACCACTCATCACTATGAAGCACGGATACTTTCCTGAGGGCCGCGTACTCGTACCGGTACATTTCCGGTATCGGTACGTACCTGATACTCGACGGATACACCTGCTACTCTAGTATGAGGATAAGCTTGGATTTGATAAATCGTTCCGCATTTTGTGATATGACTATGTTTTCTAAAGTAAACAAAAAACTTCTCCATATATTTAGAAAAGAAAAAATGACTCATAAATGCAACTAGCAGTATTTGTTTACTATAGTAACAAAATGTGATCCTGACTTATGATTCTTTTTATCGTTAGAATTACGAAGAATTTGATTTAAATTTGATTATTTTGTTAATTTACAATGTATTTGAGGATTAGATGTTTTTTTCTACTTGCTCAATATGAATTTTTTCTATGTTTATATTCTCCCTCTTTTAAAAAAGATGGCATATATACACCATGGACATTTATATATATGTATGTATATATATAAATCAATTTTATTACCCGTGTCCCGAACGTACCCGAAGGCTTGCGAATTTTGGCAACCGCTCGAACCTTTCTCCTTTTGGTGTGACACCAGAAGAGTCATTCCTGGTGCGACTCCAGGGTAAGCCCCTCGTCACCCTCCCCTACGCCTCCGACTAGCCCGCCACCACCTACAGCCACAGCCCCCTCCCTCTCACTCTCCATTTACCTTTCCATCAGCTGACTATGACGCCTGCGACTTCCGACCCCACCTTCCGCCTGCCACCACCAGCCGCCCATTCCCATTTTTCGCCACTCCAAATCACTCGCTGCACTCCCGTGCATCCTCCTCTGCCCTTTCCCATCATACCCATAGCCCGCCAGCCCCCTTCCAGTCCCCCTACCACCACCTTCAAGGACACTTCCCAGCCCTACCACACAACACCTTGAAGCTTTCCCCCGCAGACAACTCCAATCTCCTCCATCGTGAACCCTCCTATAACCACCATACCCCTCTTAACAGCCACCACACAGCCCCCCTCAGCCACCACCGGTCCAGAACCCTACTTCTGACACCTCCCCCCACTTGCTACGACCTTGGACGCCCGTCAACAAACCTTCATTGTCGCCGTCTGCACGCGTGAGTTGTGGTTTGATGTCATATTCTCTGTTATTGTTTATTTTGGCACTCGAACAGTATGGATATTTATTTTATTTGCTATTGGTTTCATTCGTTGTGCGATTTGCAGTGCTTATTCTGTGCGTGCTAAATATTAATTGCGCCTTTGTTGATTGTAGAATGAAATTTGTTCTCTTTAATTAAAAATTTGTGAATTCCTGCGCCGCTGCGCCTCTATTTAATCTTTTTATAATTAGTTATTGCTATAAAATTTTTTAGCGGACCGATTCTTGCTTCGTCATCATTCTCGTCACTTTTCGGATTGCATTTAGAGCGTCCACACCGAGTCGGCCTACCACTCATCACTATGAAGCACATATACTTTCCTAAGGGCCGCGTACCCGTACCGAGTACATTTCCATACCAGTACGCACCTGATACTCGACGAATACACCTGCTACTCTAGTATAAGGATAAGCTTGGATTTGATAGATCGTTCCGCATTTTGTGATATTACTATGTTTTCTAAAGTAAACAAAAAACTTCTCCATATATTTTAGAAAAGAAAAAATGACTCATAAATGCAACTAGCAGTGTTTGTTAATTATAGTAACTGTTGAGAATGCTTAAGCTTCTTTGTGTATTCTCTTAGTATACAAAAAGGGAGTACATATTTATAGGAGAGAGATGAGAGAGAGAAATCCTATATACAATGTGGGACTAAAGAGAAAAGAAGAGGAGTAATGGGCCCACCAAATGGGCCAAATACATGGGCTATTTCAACACTCCCCCGCAAGCTGGAGCGTACAAATCGTATGCGCCAAGCTTGGATAAGCATTGATAGAAGAGGGTACTGGACAGTGCCTTTGTGAGGACATCCACAACTTGTTCAGTACCATGGACAAGTTTTAGCTCGATTTTCTTCATTTGTACTTTCTCCCGGATAAAGTGACAGTCGACCTCGATATGCTTGGTTTATTTCGTGAAAGACCGGGTTCTTGGCAATATGTATAGCAGCTGACTGTCGCAAAGTAAAGAGCAGAAGCATGAAGTTTTACATACCCCAAGATCCGTGAGAAGACTTTCAACCATGTAAGTTCAGAGACCACAGATGCCATTGCCCTGTATTCTGCTTCTGCTGAGGAGCGCGCAACCACTGCTTGTTTCTTGCTACGCCAGGTAATCAAATGTCCTCCGAAGTACGTACAAAAGCCACTGGTGACCGACGATCATCCAGAGAGTCAGCATAGTCAGCATCAGAGTATTCTACCAGTGTTGAAGTTGAGGATGAGGTCTTGTATACCAAGCCTTGACCAGGAGCCGCTTTTAGATATCGGAGAATCCGTTCCACAGCCTGAAGATGAGAGGAACGAGGGGCGTGCATGTAACGGCTGACAATACGACAGCGAAGGAGATATCTGGTCTTGTAACAGTCAGATAGATCAGTTTTCCAACCAGACGGCGATAGTATTCTGGTTCTGAAGCAAGAAATCATGTCAGAGGACTGAGCACAAATCTTGTGATTTGCGTCCATTGGAGTATTGATGGGTTTGCAGCCGGAGTAGCCAACATCATGAAGAAGGTCGAGGCAATACTTTCTCTCGAGATAGAACAAGGCCATCTGGTCGCCTGGCTACCTCCAGGCCCAGGAAGTAATGAAGGTTCCCCAGATCTTTTGTTTGGAACACGGAGCTGAGTTGTTGTTTGATCGCCTGAATTCCTTTTGAGTCGTTGCCTGTGATAATGATATCATCCACATAGACAAGAAGGAGAACGGTGCCTTGTTGCCTGGTGGCGAGTAAACAGGGAGAAGTCAGCCAAGCTCCGAGTAAAACCCTGCTTTCACGAAGGACCTTGCTGAGCTTGTCGAACCATGCTCGAGGGAGACTGTTTGAGACCATAGAGAGACCGCAAAAGATGACAGACTTTCGGGGTCCTAGACTCCCCCGTGTCTCAAACCCGGGTGGCTGCTGCTGTACACCCATTTCAGTGAGATCACCGTTTAAGAAGGCATTCTTAATATCCATTGATGTAAGGGCCATTGGCGGTGCACAGCAACGGAGAGAAGAACCCGTACTGTGTTCAGTTTGGCGACGGGAGAGAAGGTTTCGTCGTAGTCCAAACCTTGTTGCTGGGTGTAAGCCGCGAGCCACCAGTCGAGCTTCTAAGCGGTCAATGGTCCCATTCGCACATGCTTGATGACAAAGACCCATTTGCAACCAACAGTTTTTTCTGGCCAGGGGGAAGATCCACCAGTTGCCAGGTCTGGTTTGCCCACACAACGCGGCCATTCTCTTCTCCATACACGGCACGCCAGCCAGGATGTTGAAGAGCCTCCTGCACAGAGTTAGGAACTGCAACGGGACGATAAGAAGTGGCCAGAGTATGAAGGTGGGGTGAGAGGCGATGTAAGCACATATAATTCGCTAAAGGATGGGCAGTCGATTCTGTTACCTGATCAATAAAAACACGGAGCACCGGAGGTCGAGTCGGATCGGAACGAGGATGTTGACGAGTGCAGACTCGGATAATCGATGGTTTAGAGATAATGGAGGTTAAAGTGGGAGCAATATCAGGAGCCAGGATGGAGGAACGGGAACGAAGTGTCGTTGACTGGATGACAGGTCGCGGAGCGGGTGGTGGTGCA
>JAWHQI010002064.1:0-46803 GCA_033032865.1 Dactylorhiza incarnata | reverse complement strand
TGCCCATTTGGTCATCTGAGCCTGTTGATTATTCCCTTTTTCCTACAGGAAGGCATTCACCTCTTGTGGTTTCTTGTCTAAACCATTCGAGGAAAATATTATCAAAACAGGTGAGGTGTTCGTCTACCCTAGTCGTGATATTAAGACCGGACGATCTGAATTTTCAAACCGAGTAGTCTGATTGAATATAAGTTTGGATATTTCTGGATATAATTATATGGTTGCCCGGGTTGCATTCTAACCGGGCGGACCTATCCATCTTTTATTGAGTTAGATGTTTCTGGATCTGAAAATATTGCCTGGGTTGGATTCTAACCAGGCGGGTTCATCCATCTTTATAAGTTGGGTATTTCTAGAGCTAATTATATGATTGCCCGAGTTGCATTCTAACCGGGCGGACCTATCCATCTTTTATTGAGTTAGATGTTTCTGATCTGAAAATATTGCCCGGGTTGGATTCTAACCAGGCGGGTTCATCCATCTTTTATAATTTGGGTATTTCTGGAGCTAATTATATGATTGCCCGAGTTGCATTCTAACCGGGCGGACCTATCCATCTTTTATTGAGTTAGATGTTTCTGGATCTGAAAATACTGCCCGGGGTTGGATTCTAACCAGGCGGGTTCATCCATATTTTACAAATTGGATATTTCTAGAGCTAATTATATGATTGCCCGAGTTGCATTCTAACCGGGCGGGTACTATCTATCTTTTATAATTAATTAAGCTGGATATTTTTAGATCCAAATATATGATCGCTCGGATTATGCTGTAACCGATCGGTTGAGCCGTTTCTTAGCAAAAGTTATCTCTAGATGCAGTTGATTACTCGCCAGAGGGTTGAATTCAACCGCGCAAAGTTGTTATTCATTATCTATATCAGCAAGGATAAGGTATCTCTGAATGATAAAAACCGCCCGGTCTGAATTACAGTCGCACGAGTCTATCCATTATGAATCATACTATCAGATATCGGATATCCGGAAATCTAAATGAATAATCGCACGGGATGAATATAGATCGTCCAAAATCATCAATCATCACTGATACTCAGATCAGGATAGCCGCACGGCTAGATCATAAAGAGCAAAAGGTAAAAAAAGAGAAGAGACAAGATATCAGCCACAAGTAAGTAACAATAGAAGGACAATTAGACAGGTAAAATTTCTATACATTCTTCAAAATGTGTTAACAAAATATTATCCGCCCGGCTAACAAAAAGAAACCGGCGGTTACACAAAAATAAAATCAAGACAGAGGCATTAGTCTGCCGACTTCTTCTTCTTCTTGACAGGGGAACTCGAATCCACACCATCAACATCAACGTCGGGCGAATAGCCTCCACTTGACGTAGAAGAATCCGATGAATCACTATCACTGGACCGCCCGGTCTTACTAGCGGAGCCGGTTGTTCCAGAGGACAAGCTGTCCTCATCATCATTATCATCATCGCTGGCATCGTCATCCACGTCGACCTCCTCAGCGGCTCCACCACTTCCATCACCTCCTTGATGAAGTACAATCTCCATGCCCGCATCGGCTTCAGCCTCCTCGGCCCACCTTGGCTTTTCCTTTCTGCCTTCGGCTGATCTCATCGAGTTGGACCTTCAAAGAAGGGAAGAGGTCGGAGAAAGTAGTGCCCCCGAATCCTTCGCACAGACCGCCCCGGTCTTCCATAAGACCCAAAGCTTTGTTGATCCCTTGGGCCACATGAGGCAACACCTCATCTTGGAAGGCCGGGTTGGTCATCTGATATTGTTTCTGCAAGAAAGGAAAAATAAATTAGGTCGCTCGGGCTGAACAAAGAACCGCGTCATCATTTATCAAACTCACCGCCACGACTTCTTGAAGCCGCACATTCTCTTTTTGAAGCCGCACATTCTCCGCGACCTGCTCCTCATACTTCTTTTCCAGATATTTCTGAACAGAAACCAGCCGCCTGTACGACAAGGCCATGAAGTGATTGGCCGCGAACCCCCATGCGCCGGCTTGTGCCGCTAGCCGGGGAAGCTCTTCTTCCGGAGTTTTCTTCAGCTTCTTTAAAGTCTTTCGACCATACATAGCGGCCCCGGCGGCTAGCGCATGGCGGTTAACCTTTTCACTTCCCCATGGAGGAAGTGCAGTGGATACCCGGGTGCGGCTTCCATCCCTATGCCAGAGGACAGTCGGGTTGCCCTGCAGGTCGGGCGGGTTTCCGCAGGAACGAAGAAGTTCGTATTCATCAGGAGAAGCCGGGTCCTCTTCCTCTGATGATGGAGACCTGTTTCGTCGCTGCCTTTTTTCTCTCTGGGTCAAAACCGGGCCGGCCGGAGTGACCGGCTTGTTCGCAGGGACAATGTGGGCAGCTGCAAGGCGAGGTCAAAAATTTAAATAAAATAGTCCGCGCGGTCATATACATGCGGCCTAGAAGAACTTACAATGCTCGGGGAGGACGTCCTCTAGCTTTGAGAACAACGGGATGTAGTGATTGAAGTCCAACCGCTCGTTCTCAAGAAATGTGAAGGTATCCATCTCGATCCTTCCGACCAGGGGATTTGGAAAGCCTCTTCCCCCCGAACTTGCGGGTTGGTTTGCAACAGCCCGAAGTTGCCTTCGAGCATTACGAACCGCTCCGACCAGTCCGAGACCTTGTTCGCCAAGTTAACGATCTTCAGTCCGTGGCAGCCAAAGTAGAGGTGCCCCCTGAAAGTTGAAGTCCCCGCATCGGAGACAGCCCGCACAGAGAAAAATTTCCTGAACAGATCAAGGGAAAATCTAGTTCGCTCGAACCGCAGGTATGAAATAAAACTATATATGGAGGCGATGGAGTTCGGTGGAAGCTGGCCGGGTACAACCCCGTAATGGTCGAAAATGGCTATGACTTCAAGTGGCAGCGGAAATTTGAAGCCATATTCAAAGTGGTCGACCGGAACGGCTATCTGGTGCGGATTGGAAGAGTTAATCCGCTCATCGCGCAAAGGAAGCCGCGCGAGTAGATTACTCCCTGCCATGTGTTTTGCAATAAATTCATCTAGTTCGCTCTGGGTGAGACGGCACTCTGGATGGTCCGCCGAATGAAAAGCCAAGGCCGCATCTGCTCGGACGGCTTTAACCTTAACAGGCCGCTGCGACTTGTTCTTAGATCGCGCCATTTGAAATCGTGAAAATGACTTCGAAAAAGTCCCTACTTATAGATTTTTACGATCTGCAAATAGTAAAAATATATCGCGGCTATACATTCTAATCGCGCGGTCAACAGCCTGCATGGTCAGATTTACCAGAAGAACAAAAAGAACCAAAGACATTCAAGAAATCAGGAGCAAGCATACATCACAGATCGCGCGACCTGTAATTAGTTCGGATAAAACACAGAAGATCTAAACAGAACACAAACACAGCGGCTAAACAAGAACCCGCACGGGTTATTCAAATAAAAGGCATAAATTAAAAAAAAGCATTGTCTAACAGAGGCCGAAATCAACAAGCCGCATTCATAATACAAATTGTTCTAAAAAGTCGTTCACGGCTGGCGGTGTTCTGGGGAGACATCCTCTCTATGCAGTCGCGCGACCTGGTCGCTGGTAGTGTTCAGAAGGGAGTAAATCTGGCTGGTATGATAATGGATGTGGTTGATTGTGCTATGAAGCCATCCGGCATCCCTTTCAACCCGCGTAGCAGCGATCATACGGGGGTTGCGGTGGCCTCATCAATCATTGGATCAGCCGCTCGAACCGGGGGAGGATTTGAGCTCGCCCCAACAGTCGGGCGGCTAGCAACCTGCATCCCATCATTCATACTTCGCCGGCCCGTAGCGACTTCCCTATTTAACCGCAGGAATTTATCCTGATAATATCTCGAGTCATCCTCGGACTTGGCAGACGCTCTCTTCTCCTTCTCGAGCTGGGCGGTCAGAGTAGCGACTTGCGCCACCTTGGCTTTCTTCTCGGCCTCCACTGCAGCTCGCGCGGCCTCCGCTGCAGATCGCGCGGCCTCAAGCTGAATCTCCAGGCTCTTCTCCCTCTCGGTCCTGGATCTCCTGTCGATCTCCATCTGCACCTTCAGCGCCTCTTCAGCCTTCTTCCTTGCCATTCACTCGGCCTCCAGAGCGGTCCAAGTGGCGGCCTCCCGGTTTTCCACCTCCTTCAAACGGGCCCTCAGATTTGCTAGATCTTCCTCGAGATGCTCAAACAGTTGCGGCCCTTCTTGCGAAGTCGTCGCACAGGTCGATACCAGGGGAACCAATGGAGGCAGGCTGGACATAAGGTCGCCCGTCTTCACAATTTGATCCTCGCTGTCTGCAAGGAGCCGCGAGGTTATGAAAAGTAAAAGCATGCAGTGCTATATATGTACAAAAGTGGGCATAAATATAAGATCAATGCCTGGGCGCACAGGCCTCTTAGACCGTTCCGGGTCCATACTCCGTTGTTGCTCACGCCAGAGTCTCTCCCTACTCTGCCTAGCGGAAGAGGACCAGGCCGCAAAGGGGAAAAAGCTCGGCGGCAGGTTCAGTAATTGATTTCGACGAGGCCGCGGAATGAAGAAACGAACAGCTTTATAATCCGCAGGGCGCTTACCTGGCGCAAAAGGATCAGGCCGCAGCGGCTTGTTTACAGCCCGTTTCGCCACCTCCTTCTTCACCGTCATTATCTCCTTCCTGGTCATCACCTGACGCAAAAGGATCAGGCCGCAGCGGCTTGTAGACTGCTCCTCGAGTTCCTCCGCTTTCTGCTCAACCTCCAAGGCGTCCCGGGTAGCAGCATCCCGCTCCTCGACCTCCAGGGCGGCCTGGGTCGCAGCTTCTCGATCTTCGGCCTCCTTCTGAGCGGTCTCCTCAGGCCGGGTTGTGGTATCTGAAGTAGGGGCAGTTCGCTTTGAAGCCATCGGGCTGTCAAGAAGCTTATCTCGCCTCATCAGCTCATCCATATCCTGAAAGATCCCATTAAATGATAAACTACTCGCCGAGTCAGGAATCAGGTTGCCCGTTTTCGTATCAGGGGTAGCCGGCGAATCATTTACCTTAGTAGGTGAGGAAGTCGTTAAGCCAAGCTCCTCCTTTAGTCGCGGGTTGATTTGGAGGCGAGACTCGACCGGTTTCTTAAAAGCTGCCCTTTCCTTGGAGGCCAGCCTCTTAACCTTCTTGGTTATCCGGTCGGTCACTGACCCGGTCTTCTTTCTCTTCTTCTCTTCCTTACCCAAAGCTGGACTGACTTCTTTGGAGGGGCTGGGATAATCGTCCACAGATAAAGGGGTACTCAAGTCGCCCGGCCTCGGAGAGCTAACCGCCTCCTCCCCCAAATCCTTGACTAACAAATGAGGATTCCCGGATGGGGTGATTTCCATGCCAAACGAGTCGGACCCGCCGACTTTCTTTAAAGGGCTGCCAGAGCCAACTTTTCTAGAAGGGGCGGCCTCCCCTTTGTTCAGCGGGCTGACGGCCTGTTGGCCGAGGTCTCTGAGAGGAATCAGCTAGTCGCTGGGAGAAGGCCCCGAACACTCCGCTGTGGGCTCTGCAGGAGTCTTAGGGATTGCTGAGTCCACATCGGTCTTGGAACTATCCGCCGCGGTTTCTCAGACCTCTCTCTCTTTTTTCGGTCTTTCCGGTTCTGCTTTTCCTTGTCCTTCCTCGACTTCTCCGTTGATTCGCGACTCTTGCCTTCCTCCTTCTTCTGATCGCCGGCAGGGACCACGCGGTCTAACATGGTGTCTAGGAAGTCCATCGTTGAAGAATTACCGGTCTTAAAAGCTCTAACCGCAAAAGGCGAGTAATACCCCGTGGTTTCAGAAAAAACTCAGCAGAAGTAGTTCTATGGCACTCTTATTGAATTCAGGGCAAGTCAGAAGCGGTCTCCCGGCTAAAGCTAATATTTTTGAAATTCCCTTGGGATTTGAAAATATGTGGGGATTATGTTTACCCGGAAAACCGCTTCTCGGATTGGATCATTGTCGGACCGGCCGAACTGCTAGGTCAGGCCGCTGGGTTCCAGGGTCAGTGGCTCTCAGTTCAGGGCAAACCAGGACAGGCGATCTGATGACATTTCGGACCGCTCCCAAGATTGAAGATCGTCAAAAGACAAAACAAGAAGGCTATCCGCGATCTCAAGGAGGAGACCGGCCGGGTTGTGCATAGAGACTCAAGGTTCAAGCCCGGAAAGCAAGCCGCGGTCTCAGATCGGAGACCACCCGGGTTGCATCATGAAGATCAGCCAAAGTCACGTCCAGAGGGCAGATCGCGGTCTCAAGCCGGAGGCCGCTCATTCTACATCATTGACTTAGCCACGGCATCTTCAGCCTCAGGACAAACGGGTCGGAAGGGCAGGCCGCCAGGCCGCACGACTTCCTTCTTTTCTTCTTTATGCATCCCGTCACCGCTTGCCCGTTTCGCCTGTACCCGGGCAGGTGATTATTCTATCCCTGCCCATTCGGGCAGGCACCCAAGCCTATAAATAGGGGGCGGCACTGTTCACAAGACACGCACACTCGAATCCGAAAGCTCGCTTGCTGGAGCTGCGACCTCGAGTTTCCGGTCTTGCGACCAGTCTAGCCGGCCGGCTCACTTGTAACCCGCTGTAATCACTTCTCTTCAATCAAAGGAAAGCCCGTCGCAGGAGTGGCATTTGCCGCGACGGGCGAAGTCTGGCCTCGACCGCTGCTAGCGGTCTGAATTCTCTAACCAAATAGTAACCGATAATCCGCAACCTTCGATTTCCTTCGGAAGCACACTTTTGAATCGAACACCTCAAGTGGTCATAAGAGCTGTAGAAATAAAGAAAAAGACAAGTACAGACCCAGATGACCAAGTGGGCGGGTGGGCCTAGGCGGCGAACATTGCTTTCCTCAAGTGGTCATAAGGGCTGTAAGCGACTCGACTGCTTTCTTGCCTAGGGCTACAAGCCGAGTTGATCAATTGGGCAGGTGGGCCTAGGCGGCGAACATTGCTTTCCTCAGAGAGATCAACTCAGTTGTGGGTCCCGCTTAGGCATCGCTTGAGAGTACCTAGGAGTATTCGATGGTCACAGGCTAAGATCATCAGTTGGGCATGTGTGGTTGTGCCGCGAGGTCTATACCGACATAACTTTCCTCAGAAAGATCATCAAAGCTGTAACTATATCCATCTCGGGGCATGATAGAGCCAACATTCACCTAGACCTCCCTTGATGCAGGGGTGTGTTGGATATCAGCCGGGATCCAAGGTTCCGAAGACCACCGCACGGGAATTGGCAAGCTACCACTATATGTGTGCGAAACTCCCCGCTACACATGATCTTCATGGTTTTACGCTAATGACTACAATCCGAGGGGGTTCGAGCAGAACTTGGCGATGTCTCCGCGGTTCAGTGAGGTTGATATATAAGAAATGTAAAAAGGAAACATCAGATATAGAGAAGTGTCAGTATGGGGCTTCTTATTGAAATATCTAAGAAATTGCAGGAAAGTAAAGAAGACATTTTAAGGATGGAATCGTTTGAGATCGTCACCGCTCCAGGTGCGTGAGACGTCTTCTCCTTCGCTTGTTTGGAGGCGGTAAGCCCCAATTTTTAGTACCTCCTTGACGATGAAAGGTCCAGCCCAATTAGGATTTAGCTTCCCGACATTGCCTGTTCGGGCTGCTGCATCAACCTTTTTTAGCACAACGTCGCCGACCGCAAAATGCTTTACCCTGACATTTTTGTCAAAGTACTTTGTCATCCTCCTTTTAACTTCTTCTTGTCTGATTGTTGCCTCATCCTGAACTTCTTCGATCAGATCCAGACTATACTTGATAGCCTCATCATTGTCTTTTATCCACGCTTCTCCTCCCTCTTTTGCATACACAACTCTTGGAGTGACCACCTCAAATTCTACAGGAACAACTGCTTCCGAGCCATGAGATAATTTGAATGGTGTCTCCCCGGTAGCTGAAGACGGGGTAGTACGAAGAGTCCAGAGGATGGAAGGAAGCTGATCTGCCCAATTTCCCCTTTGATTCAAAACTCTTTTCATCAGGAGCTGCTGGATTTGCCTGTTTGTTGCTTCTACTTGGCCATTTGTTCTTGGATGATGTACTGAGGCAAATCGAAGATCAATTCCCAACTGATCACAAAAGTTTATCATCTCTGGATTACTGAACTGTGGCCCATTATCAGTGACAATTGCTAGCGGAATTTCATGCCGGCAGACTATTTCTCCCCAGATGAAGTTTCTGATAATTTGGGTTGTTGTTTTTGCCAGTGCTTTTGCCTAAATCCACTTGCTGAAGTAGTCGATCATCACAATAATAAAACGACGCTGGCCGCTGGCTATTGGGAAGGGTCCGATAAGATCCATCCCCCATACTGCGAAGGGCCATGGCGAAATTATTGATCTGAGTGACTGAGTGGGTAAATGCTGAAGAGGAGCGAATTTTTGGCACTAATCACACCGCTTGGCAAATGCTTCAGCATCCTTTCTCATGGTTGGCCAAAAATACCCCTGCCTTAAGATTTTTTCTCCAGAGTCTTCGCTCCCGAATGACTACCGCACTCCCCGGAATGAACTTCCTGAAGTATAGTTGGGATTTCATCCTCCGAAACACATCGTGCTGAGGGAGAGATCAAAGTCTTTCTGTAGAGAACTCCCGCAATCAGATAATAATACGCCGCCTTCCTTTTGAATCTTCTCCGATCTTTGATGGAATGATGGAACTCCCCCCTTTGATTAAAATAGCTCGTAAGGGTCCTTCCACGAAGGATTATGATCAATTTTCATGAGTTCTGCCTCATCTGTTGCCGGATGAAAAAGTTCAGAGTTCACTCCCCCTGATGGAATACCGAACTTTGACAACTCATCTGCCTCCTCATTTTGTGTCCTTGGAATATGCTCGATGATGAATAACTTGAATCTTCCAATTTCCCTTTTGGCTAACAGCAGGTATTTCCTCAGAATTGACTCCCTTGTCTCATAATTTCCCAAGACCTGAGAGGCCATCACCAGTGAATCAGTTCTAACATGTACATGTTCTATGCCCAGCTCTTTCGCAAGCCTCAGCCCAGCCAAAAGTGCTTCATATTATGTCTGATTATTTGTCACTGGAAAGAAAAATTTGATAGCTTGTTCCAGCCTGATGCCATTTGGACTGATCAGAACTACTCCGGCTCCCACGAAGTTTTTGCCAGAAGCTCCATCCACATAGATGACCCAAGCTAAAGGAGATTGCACCACCTGCTCGGAACTTGGTTCTGCTGTATCTACCAAGAAGTCTGCCAAGATTTGCGCTTTGATGGCTGTTCGGGGGATGCATGATATCTCAAACTCGCTTAGTTCAATAGCCCATTTTGCTAACCTCCCAGAATGGTCTGGCTTTTCAAGAATATTTTTTAAAGGATGAACTGTAATAACTTGGATGGAATGAGCCTGAAAATAAGGACGAAGCCTCCGCGCAGACATAACCAAGGCCAAGGCCAGTTTCTCCAAGATCGAATATCTGGTTTCTGCATCTTTAAGAATGTGGCTGACATAGTATATTGGAAACTGCCTCTTCTTTTCTTCTCGAACGAGGACAAAACTCATCTCATCTGGTCCGACTCCCAGATATAAGAATAACATTTCTCCCTCACGGGGACTTTGGAGTAGTGGAGTCGAAGTTAACTGTACTTTCAACTGCTCAAAAGCTTTGTTACACTCCTCGCTCCATTCAAACTTCGATCCCCCTCGCAGTGTTTTAAAGAATGGGGCACTTTTATCTCCAGATTTGGAGATAAACCTGCTCAATCATGCCAATCTCCCCCCAAGTTGCTGAACTTCTTTAGTATTTCGAGGAGGGGCCATATAAAGGATGGCCTTCACCTTGTCTGGATTTGGTGCAAGGCCGTTAGGAGTTAAGAGATGCCCAAGAAACTTTCCCTTGTTCGCCCCAAACACACATTTCAACAGGTTTAATTTTAACTTGAACCTCCGTAGAGTAGCGAACGTCTCTACGAGGTCTTTCAAGTGCGATGAGAATGTTTTACTTTTCAGAAGGTGGTCATCAACGTAAACATCAAGATTCCTGCCTTTTTGATGCTTAAAGACGGTATCCATCATTCTTTGGTATGTTGCGCCCGCATTTTTAAGACCGAAGGGTATTATGAGATAGCAGTAACACCCATCGTTCGTGATAAATGAGGTATGCGGGATGTCAGGTTTGTGCATTTTAATTTGATGATACCCTGAGAAAGCATCGAGGAAACTCATAAAACCATACCCAACCGCGGAATCAACTAAAACATCTATCCGAGGCAAAGGGTAGCAATCTTTAGGGCACACTTTATTAAGTTTGGTGAAGTCCACGCACATGCGCCACTTCCCACCAGATTTCTTAACCATTAAAACATTCGACATCCACGTGGGATATTGAATTTCAGAAATAAATCCGCTTTCAGGAGTTTGGAAACCTCCTCTCTGATGGGCAACGCCAGCTTGGTCGCCACCTCTCTCTTCTTTTGCTGGACGGGCTTGAACTCAGGAGATACGTTTAGATGATGACAAGCCACGTCTGGATCCACTCATGGCATATCCTCCGCTGACCAAGCGAAGATATCCAGATTCTCCAATAGGCAGGAAATTAGCTCCACTTTCTCCTCCTCTGGCAACTCGGAGTTGATGACCAGCTTCTTTTCTGCCCCTTCAGCAATAGGAACTTCTTGGGTCGCTTGGGCAGGTTCCAAGTGAGCCCCTTCTCGATCTTTTCCTTCCTCGGGAGCCCCTGAAGACTCAGCAATCTCCAAAACCTCAGCCACGACCTCGGGAAGTGAAACGTCGGTGATCATGTTGACAGTTCGGACGTAGCACTCCCGAGCCACCTTTGGTTTGCTTCTGACCCGATACTGCTTTCCTTCGGCAGCGAACTTGAGGGCAAGGTGAAAGGTAGACTCTACTGCCCTATATGCATTAAGAATCGGCCTCCCGAAGATGGCACAGTTGTTGCTTGGGGCATCCACTACCACGAAATTGATTAACTTTATTACTCCTCCAAGAGAGACCAGGAGCTTTACTGAACCCTCTACTTCCTTCTTCTCCCCAGAAAAACCGTAGAGGGGCCCGTCGGTGGAAAGCAAAGGCTTTCCGGTCTTCAGGGCCTCGAAAGTCGGGCGGAAAAGGAGATTGACGGAGCTGCCGGTATCAATCAGAATCTTGTGGACTGTATAGTTTTCGATGACGGCCTTGATGACCATCGCATCGTCGAAAGGATTGGCATTGGGGGGAAGGTCATCCTGACGAAAGGTGATAATAGTGCTTTCGGGAGGAGAACTTGTAGTGGTTGCTACTTCCTGCTTTAGAACTCTCGCGATGCTAGATTTGCGAGATGATTCCGCTCCAACTCCTCCATGAATACAATAGATGTCCCTTAAGGGTCCAACATCGTTGACTTCGACGCATTCGGTAGAAGGATGGATGTCACCATAGCAGCCGGTGTCTTCGACGTCGACGCATTCCCATGTTACTTCTACTGTTTCTTTCTCTTTTCTCTTCTCGGCAGTTGGCTCAGCAATTGCATCCTTCCGAACTAGACCCCGGAGCTTTCCTTCTCCCAGGAGTCTCTCTATAAGCAAATGAAGGGCCCGACAGTCTTCGGTTAGATGCCCCCCTTCTTTATGGTATTCACAATAAAGGTTCGGATTTCGACTGCGGATATCCGACTTCAGAGGAGCAGGCCTTTTGAAATCTGGCCTCTTTTGCAGAATCTGGACCACTTCGTCCATGGTGACGTTTAAGGGAGTGAATGACTCTTGCGAGTCATCATATTGAGTGTATGTAATGACTGGAGGTGGCTGCGCGGTATATTGCTGTAAATATACCGGCATGATTTGCGGAAGAGGAGCGGATGGAGGGGGAGCGATGGCCAATGGTGGTTTCTGATCTTGAAACCGCTGATGGCCCATGAATGGTTGCTTATTTTTGTAGTTCCTTCCCCTTGGGGAACGGGATTCAAAGTGGGACTGATTCGATGGCGGATGATGGAAGGACGGATTTGACTGCTCCTTGTCGCTTACCAGCTTTGCGACGTAGCCCGGATTGCTCTTCTCCCCTCTAATGAACATATTTGCTAAACTTATCATTTCCTGATAAGTCCTAGGCTCCCTTATATTCGCTTCAAATTTTAGGGGGCCCTCTCTTAAACCATGGATGAGGGCGACCCTATACAGCTCTGGATCCACATTTTGGACCTCCATGATCTCTTTCTGGAAGCGGTCTACGAAATGAGCCCACGTCTCGTCTTCCCGCTGCTTTATATTGAAAAGGGCCGCCGGGCCACTTTTCCTCTTCCTTGAGGTAGAGAACCTCAGCAGGAACTCCCTTCGCAGCTCAGCGAAACAATTGATTGACCTGGGGTGCAACCCGTAAAACCACTCCCTTGCTTGTCCTTCAAAGGAGGTTACAAGAAGCTTGCACTTAGTTGCATCAGTTAAGGTTCTAAGAGCGATGGCTGACTCGAAGGCTTGTAAATGAACAGTGGGATCAGTCTCCCCACTAAAAGCTGGCAGGCCAGGCTCTCTGAAATTATTAGGGGCAGGCTCCCGTCGGACTTCGTCCACAAAGGGAGAAGTTTCTTCCATATCTTCATATAGAGGAGCAGGGTAATAAGTCGCCGGAACTACGGCTAATCGCGGGCAAGCCGCTTGGTAGGAAGATCGGGTCGCAGCTTCTGGCGGGTAGGAATGACGGGCCGCGCCCTCTTGCGGGTAGGAAACGTGGGCAGCATAAGAAGCCGCCCCCTGGAAGTCGAGGACCCGAGCCGGCATGCTGTGCGCGGCTTCCTGATAGAAGTTTTGCCTAGGCGCAAAACCTTCTTGCTGGGGCTGGAAGTTGGCGGCTTGTGGTAGCGGGTAAGGAGGAGGTGGAGGAGGAACTGGAGTCACTGCCTGATTAACCGCGGTTTGCTGTGGAACTAGCCGCTCGGTTAATAGGGCCAAAGTCTGACTGATTGCATCCAACCGCTGGTCAGTCTCCCTCTGAGCCCGCTCAGCTTCTCTCCTGGATTGCTCCAAGGCTTCCCACAAATAGTCCTCGCTGTGATCGGAGCGGTCTCCTAGGGGGAACTGGCGGTCTGACATTATGGCGAAGAGGATTTCACCGACAATCCGCGATCTGAAGGTCGCATGTTTCTGTTGAGTCCGAAATCGCACCTCCGAAGGAAATCGGATGCTGCGGGTTGCCGGTTACTTTTTAGGTGGGGAAAATGAGACCGCTAGCAGCGGTCAAGGCCAGACTTCGCCCGTCACGGCGAATGCCACTCCTGTGACGGGCTTTCTTTTGATTAAAAAGAAGCGGTTACAACGGTTACAAGTGCAGGAAAGAAGAAGCCGGGCGGTAAGACAGTCCGCAAGACGGGAAACTCGAGACCGCAGCTCAAACAAGCGAGCTCCTGGATTTGAGTGTGCGTATCTTGTGAACAGTGCCGCCCCCTATTTATAGGCTCGGGGGCCTGCCCAATTGGGTAGGGATAAAATAACCGCCTGCCCGGGTACAGGAGAAACGGGTAGGCGGTGACGGGATACACAAAGAAGAAAAAGAAAGAAGCAGCGTGGCTTGGCGGCTTGCCCTTCCGACCCGCCTGACCAGAGGCTGAAGATGCTGTGACTAAGGTGATGATGCAAAATGAGCGGCTTCCAACTTGAGACCGCGGCCTGCTTTCTGGACGTGACCTTGGCCGATCTTCACGATACAACCCGGGCGGTCTCCGATCTGAGACCGCAGGTCGCCTTCTTGCCTTGGGTTCTGACAATCTTCAATCTTGGGGGCGGTCCGAAGCGGCATCAGACCGCCCGACTTTGTTTACCTTGGACTGAGAGCCACTGATCTTGGGACCCATCGGCTTGATTTAGAAGCCCGCCCGGCCTGAGAATGATTCAACCCGAGAAGCGGTTTTCCGGGTACACACATGCTATGATCACTTTATATATATCAAGAAATATGACTTTCATATATTAAGCCTAATGTTTATTGTTGAGTCCGATATCGCACCTCCGAGGGAAACCGGAGGCTGCGGGTTGCCGGTTACTTTTTGTGTAGAAGAATGAGACCGCTAGCAGCGGTCAAGGCCCGACTTCGCCCGCCGCGGCAAATGCCACTCCTGCGACGGGCTTTCCTTTGATTAGAAAGAAGTGGTTACATCGGGCTACAAGTGCAGGAAAAGAGAAGCCGGCCGGTCAGACAGTCCGCAAGACGAGAAACTCGAGTCCGCAGCTCAAACAAGAGAGCTCCTAGAATCGAGTGTGCGTGCGTTGGGAACAGTGCCGCCCCCTATTTATAGGCTTGGGGGCCTGCCCGAACGGGCAAGGATAAAATAATCGCCTGCCCGGGTACAGGAGAAATGGGCAGGCGGTGACGGGATACACAAAGAAGGAAAGGAAGAAGCCGCGCGGCTTGGCGGCTTGCCCCTCTGAATTGTCTGACCAGAGGCTAAAGATGATGCGGCCAAGGCGACGATGCTACCCGCTCGATCTTTGTCTCGAGACCGCGGCTTGTTCTTTGACTTTGGACCTTGGCTTATCCCCATGGCATAAACTGCGCGACCTCCGACTTGAGACCGCGACTTGCCCTGCTGGACTTGGGCCTGGACTATCTTTAGTACTTGGCGGCGGTTTGAGTTATGCCAGACCGCCCGACCTGTGTTAGCTGGTGACGATGGATCTCGTTTAATCTGAGCCGGGCGACTTGGACCCGCAAACCGCTCGGTCTGCGAGTAATCCTCTTGAAAGCGGTTTCCCGGGTAAACATAATCCCCGCATATTTTTAAATTTCCGTGAAGATTTTGAAAATATCAGTGGTAGCCGGAGACCGCGCCGTCTTCACCCCGTTGGTTATAAATGTTCCAGAAGCTTCGATTCTGGCATAACTCCATTGTTACCACGAGTCACTACTCGCCTATTGCGGTTAGGTCTTTCGGATTGAACAGCCCGAAAAAGATGGTGAACCTGATGGCTGAGCTCGAAGTTCTTGAGAAGTCCGGAAAGAACCGGGAGAGAGACCGCTCGAAAGAGAAGAAGAAGAAAAAGTCGAAGCGGCCTGATAAGACCGTAACAATTGCTTCTACGAGTAAACCGACCGACCTGCCCGCAGAGTTGACAATCGACTTGTCAACTAAACAGGAGGAGAACAAGCCGACCGAACTGCTTCCAGAGCAAACAGTCGTCCTGTCGACTAAAGATGAGGATATGCTGTCTGAACCCGCCCCTAGCTGATGCTCCAACCTTCTCTGACAAAGGGAACAACCCGCCTTCTCCGCCGGGTAAGACAGACTTGGAGACTGCTTCCCAAAAAGGCGATGGGGATGAGTCTTTCAAGATGGAGGTCACCCCGTCTGGGGATTTTCATCTAAAAATTAGAGATGAAGGGGGAGAGGCAGTTGACTCCCCCAAGCCGACCGATCTGGAAGCTCCAGTTATTAACGTCGAGGACAGCCCGGACAAACCAACCGTCCTGAAGTCAAAAAAGAGAAAGAAAGAGGAGTCCGCTGCGGACAGGCTTCTCAAGAAGATGAAGAAGCTGAAGGCCAAGAATAAGGCAGCATCTGGGAAATCGAAAGCGGACAGCCTGCAAGGCAAGTCGCGCGAGAATGAAGTTTCGGAAGGCTTGAGTACTCCTCCCCAGCCGAGCGACCAGGTTCCAATTGATGCGCATAGCATTTCCGTAAGCGACCTCCTTAGGGATTTTGATTCTTTTTAGAAGCAAGATGATCAGCTGAGAACTTCTTCCGAACTGCAGGCTGCTAACCCGCCAAGAGAGAAAGGATCCGCCCTGTCTGAGGATGCCACCAGCCTTAAGGAGGCCATCCTTCCTGAGGTCGCGACTGAAAGAACCATACCAGTACCTGAAGATACCGTGACGGCCGGTCTGCGGTTTATGCAGGTGAAGGCGGAGCGAGTAAGAGATCAGCTTGCCAGGCCGCCCCCGCCGCAACCCAATCTTTTGCTGCAAGGTAAAAGGGGAGCGGATTACCACTCCATTCGTTTTTTCATGCCGAGGCCTCGAAACAAATCGCGCGCTTCGTTGTTGAATCCGTCGCGCGCTTCGTTGTTGAATCCGTCGCCCAGCTTCTTTTCCTTCGCTGCTCAACTTTCTGCTGCTAAGCGGAGGCAAAGTGAGAGATCGTGGAGAGAACAACGCCGAAAGTGTGATACCGAGCTAATAAGGCGACCCGTCCGCCCGAATTCAATTCAAACTGCCGCGGCTTGTAAGCGAGGAAAATTCGATGAAAGCGGTTTTTTTTTGAATACTCCTTGACTATTTTCTCTTATTGCAGATGACCGTGACTCTATCCCGAAGCCGGGCGAACTGGTGACCTATCTTCCTCCTTTTGATCCACCCCTGCTGAGTTCTTCTCGGCCGGATACTCGGATGGAGGACGAGATTTCCCGGCTTCAAAAGAATCTGGAAACCCTTCCTAAGCAGCTGAGGGCTGTGGAGGAGAGAGAGAAGGTCGCGCAAGATGAGAAAGCTGCTCTTCGGGTTGAATTGGAAACCGAACGGAGGGAAAGCCGAGCAGCGCTGGAGGCTGAGCGGAGAGAGCGTCGTGAGAAAGAAAAGGAGCAGCAAGACCAAGTGGCTGCGCTGACCGTCCGGATTGATCGTGGAAAGAAGGAAGTCCGCAAGCTCGAAGAGGACTGTGCCTATTATAGGGACAGATACCTTCATTTGGCCAAGGGAGCCGGCGGAAGTCGGCGCCCTATTAACTTAGTTGACGAAGGCCGGCGAGGGTCAAGCCGCCCGGACGCAGGGACGAGCTCGTCTCTTGCTGTAACCGGGACGACCCGCCCAGTTGTTAGTGCTCATGAGTCCGCAGCGACCTTGCCTACTCGCATGATCCCCGTGACGCGAGTAGAGAGAGATGCCGCGCGGATTCATAGCATGATCAACCACCTTAATCATAATATGAACCAAATGCAGGGAACTGTACTTCAAATCGGCGATCATGTCGCGCGGCTTCACAGGGAGGATGAACCGAGCGATACCCGTCCGTAACGAGTGGCTCTGAGATATGAACTTTGTAAGAATATTTCTATTCGGTCTCTTGGACAATTTGCTTGAATCTGACTCTATAATATTCGATCTGCCATTCAGGCCGTGCGGCTTAAATATTTGAATTTACTTTTTTGCCTTCTTGTTGTGTTGATTGATGCCTGTGAGTTATTTTACATAAACCGATCTGCTTGTTTTCGTGATTCTTTAATTCGCTTGTTTGAATTACACGGTCTTTGTGGTTGAGTTTTGTGATGATGTACCCGCACGGGTTGACCGGTCTAGCCGTGATTTGACCTTTGCTAAATGCAGATCATCCGTTCTTATAAGTAGCGCCCTTCCGAAATTCCTTTTACCAAAATTTCAAGATGGGAGTAAAGCGCCAGTCGAAGCGACCTGCGAAGACCTCTGCTACCCGCTCCGAAGCCGCTGTGGCCTTTCACTCTGCAGACCTCGAGGAGTGCCGTTTGACAAAAGCCGAGCTGGACGAATTCGTCGAGAAGCACATGACTGACAGTCCGCTGCTCGCGCGGCTTCCGCTCCGTGATGAGCGGATGAATTCGTCTGGCCCAAACCATATCGCGATCCCAATCGACCATTTCGATTGCGGATTTAAATTCCCGATTTCCATTGAGCTCGCCATGGTCTTTGACCATTATGGAGTTGTTCCCAGCCAGATTTCTCCCAACTCGATGGCCGGGATATGTAGCTTCATCTCCTACCTGTGATCTGAGAGAGTCCGCTTCTCTATGGACCTATTCAGGAAGATATTCTCGGTGCGAGCCATCCCGGACTCTGAATCGGATGTCTTCAAAGGCCACCTCTACTTTGGCTGCCGCGGGTTGAAGATGGTCAATCTGGCGAACAAGGTCACGGCCTGGCCGGAGAGATACGTGATCTTCGAAGGCCGACTTGGTCTGTTGAACCCGAATCCGCAAGTGCGGCCTGAGGAGGCCTTTCAACCGGTCCCAATAAGCGAAGTGGAGAAGGGAATCTGCAAGCTTCTCAAGGATGAGCGGCTTAACATAAGCTACTATATTCCTCTACTCGCCGAGGTAGAGAACGTTCGGCTTGAAGATAGTAAGCTTCCCTTTGCTTCCTACTTTAATGTTAACCGCTCGGTCTCTTGTGCTGACTCTTCTCATTTTGTAGCCCAAGCCGTTGTTCCTGCTAACAAGCCGATCAGTCCGGCCGGTTAGTTCTTGACTCAGACGGAGAAGAGGAAGAGGCAAGCCAGGAACAAGCCGCTGCCGTCTGATGGGGAGGATTCGGGTTCCTCGGGCGACTTTGCCGCCCTTCGCTCCTTTAGCAAGGTGAAGGATCTAAAAGGCCACCCGGTCTTGACCTGGCACCCGGACAGCGATAGTGTCCAGATCTCTACTGCGCTTCCCCACTGGGCGAATGAGAAGTCGGGCCGGCATGCTGAGGCCGCTAGCATCGCTATGTTCGGCCGACGGAACTTCAGGAGGTTGAGGAAAATTCCTGACGAAGAGCTCGCCAGGGAGGCCGCGCGGGTTAGTGCCGAGAGCTTCATCACCAACGCCTTCATGGGGATGACCCTTAAGAGGTTGATTAAAGAAAACGCTCTTCAAGAGAAGGAAATTACCGAACTGAAGAAAGAAAATGCGCGGCTAAAGGAAGTCGAGTCGGTAAGTCATCACCTAGCCAGCATCAACACCAGTGTTCTCAGACCGTACGGTCTTACCTTACTCTTTTCTTTTGCAGGCTAAGTATGATGAGACCGACCCGGTCTATCAGCAGGAACTCTTCCCTCATGTCGCCGAGGGAATTGATAATGCTATTAACCGCATGCGGGAGCTCAACGAGTTCGCGCCTGGTTTCGAGCATTTCACCTTCTCGGACGCCTATCCGATCTTGCAAAAGAAGTTAGAAAAGATCAGGCGGAAAGCCAAAGGGAAGAATAAAGCCGACGGATCCAGTTCGGAGGAGAGCGATGATGGAGATGACGAGGTCGAAGAACCCGGAGAGGCTAAGAGTGGTGAGAGTGGCTCGGAGTCCGAATCCAGCGATTCTGAAGAAGATGATGGTCGCAAATCGGGCGAATTGAGCAGCTCATCCTCGTCGGGTAGAGAGGGTTATTCTCCTAACATTTCGGTTGATGGCAGCGAACATTCAAGTGCTCCTGCGTCTGTCTATCCGTCTACCTTCTGCGACTTACTTGCGATTGTTTGCGATTTCTTTCTGTGTTAAATCTAACCAAGTCGTGCGACTTAATGTCAATTTATCCGGTTAGGATAGCGATCTTCATAAAATTCTGGTAAAGTATCTAAAAACCCACTCGCATAGCTTGCTTCTTTTAATCCGAATCGAATTTATCCGATTTATTCTGAGAAAGTGCCAACTTATTACGAATGTACTACGACATCCCGGAGACCGGACACAATTGAGCCGCGCGGTTACTACTAGACCCGGCATACTCGCTTTCCAGGATAAAGAAGGACAAGTTATGAGAACAATTTTCAGACCGAGCGGTCAGCGTCTTAACTCAGGCGATTTGTAGTTAACATTGCTGTAAATCCCACCTCCGTGAATGCAATTAGATAATCGATCCGGAATTTGAAATAATCAAGCCGTGCGACCGTAAGCAGAATATCCAGTCTCAAGAAGATCAGTTGATAAACCGTGCGATTAACATTTAATCCGATCAATCTATATGACAGTTATATATAACATTGGCTGACAAGCCGTACGAGCTGTATATAGAATTCGTGCGATTAGCAGGTTTAATACTTGCAACGAAAATCATAACCTGACAAGCCGTACGAGCTGTATATAGAATTCGTGCGTTTAGCAGGTTTTATACTTGCAACGAAAACCATAACCGCCTGATTGAAAAGATCCTGTGATTATCCGATTGGATTGAATGGAAACCCATAAGGATGATAAATTCATAATCCGGATAATAAGGTCGGCCGGTCATGATTATGCTTGCTTCCCTGATATTTACCTTGATACCTTAATGATACCCTATTCACCTCAAACCGTCCGGTCAAAAAAACCGAACCGCATGACGTCTTTGGAACCTGCTGATTTTAGATCGCCTGGTTTAATAACCAGACCGCCTGAAAGCCCTGGTACCTGCTTATTTCAAACCGCCCGGTCTAAAAACCGAACCGTATGACATCTTTGGAACCTGCTGATTTTAGACCGCCTGGTTTAATAACCAGACCGCCAGGTTTAATAATCAGACCGTCTGAAAGCCCTGGTACCTGCTTATTTCAAACCACCCGGTTTGAGTATTAAGTCGTCCGGTTTATGCTGCACATAGAAATCCTGCTTTTTCCTCCAAATGGTCTATAATGACCATATGGGACGAGATAATCCCTGGTAATGCAATAAAGATGATTACAGACTCAGATGACCAAGTGGGCAGGTGGGCCTAGGCGGCGAACATTGCTTTCCTCAAGTGGTCATAAGAGCTGTAGAAATAAAGAGAAACAAGTACAGACCCAGATGACCAAGTGGGCAGGTGGGCCTAGGCGGCGAACATTGCTTTCCTCAAGTGGTCATAAGGGCTGTAAGCGACTCGACTGCTCTCTTGCCTAGGGCTACAAGCCGAGTTGATCAATTGGGCAGGTGGGCCTAGGCGGCTAACATTGCTTTCCTCAGAGAGATCAACTCAGTTGTGGGTCCCGCTTAGGCATCGCTCGAGAGTACCTTGGAGTATTCGATAGTCACAGACTAAGATGATCAGTTGGGCAGGTGTGGTTATGCCGCGGGGGCTATACCGACATTGCTTTCCTCAGAAGGATCATCAAAGAAGTAATTATATCCCCCTCGTGGCATGATAGAGCCAACATTCACCTAGACCTCCCTTGATGCAGGGGTGTGTCGGATATCAGCCGGGATCCAAGGTTCTGAAGACCACCGCACGGGAATTGGCAAGCTACCACTACACGTGTGCGATAACTCCCCACTACACATGATCTTCATGGTTTTACGCTAATGACTACAATCTGAGGGGGTTCGAGCAGAACTTGACGATGTCTCCGTGGTTCAGTGAATTTGATATATGAGAAAATGCAGAAAGGAAACATCAGACATGGAGAAGTGTCAGTATGGAGCTTCTTATTAAAATATCTCAAAAAACTGCAGGAAAGTAAAGAAGACATTTCAAGGATAGAACCGTTTGAGATCGTCGCCACTCCAGGTGCGCGGGATGTCTTCTCCTTCATTTGTTTGGAGGCGATAAGCCCCACTTTTTAATGCCTCCTTGACGATGAAAGGTCCAGCCCAATTAGGATTTAGCTTCCCGACATTACCTGTTCGGGCTGCTGCATCAACCTTTTTTAATACGACGTCGCCGACAGCAAAATGCTTTACCCTAACATTTTTGTCAAAGTACTTTGCCATCCTCCTTTTAACTTCTTCTTGCCTTATTGTTGCCTCATCCTGAAGTTCTTCGATTAGATCCAAAGTATACTTGACAGCCTCGTCATTGTATTCTACCCACGCTTCTCCTCCTTCTTTTCCGTACACAACTCTTGGAGTGACCACCTCAAACTCCACAGGAACAACAGCCTCCGAGCCATGAGACAGTTTGAATGGTGTCTCCCCTGTAGCTGAAGATGGAGTAGTACGAAGAGTCCAAAGGATGGAGGGAAGTTGATCTGCCCAGTTTCCTTTCTGATTCCAAACTCTTTTCATCAGGAGCTGCTAGATTCGCCTGTTGGCTGCTTCTACCTGACCATTGGTCCTTGGATGATGTACTGAGGAAAACTGCAGGTCAATTCCAACCTGATCGCAAAATTTTATCATCTCGGGATTATTGAATTGTGGACCATTATCAGTGACAATTGCCAGCGGAATTCTGTGTCGGCAGACTATTTCTCCCCAGATGAAGTTTCTGATGATTTGAGTAGTAGTTCTTGCCAGTGTCTTAGCCTCGATCCACTTACTGAAGTAGTCAATCATCACTATGATAAAGCGGCGCTGACCGCTAGCCATTGGAAAGGGTCCGATGAGATCCATCCCCCAAACTGCAAAGGGCCAGGGTGCAGTTATTGACCTAAGCGACTAAGCGGGCAGATGCTAAAGAGGAGCGAACTTTTGGCACTGCACACACCGCTTGGCAAATGCTTCAGCATCCTTTCTCATAGTCGGCCAAAAATATCCTTGCCGCAGGATCCTTTTTTCGAAGGTTTTTGCCCCAGAATGGCTACCACATTCCCCAGAATGAACTTCCTGAAGTACGATAGGGATCTCTTCTTCTGAAACACATCGTGCTGAGGGGGAAATCAAAGTTTTTCTATAGAGAACTCCTGCTATTAGATAATAATATGCCGCCTTCCTTTTGAATCTTCTCCGATCTTTGATGGAATGGTGGAACTCCCCCTTTGATAGGAATAACTCGTAAGGATCCTTCCATGAAGGATTATGATCAATTTGCATGAGTTCTGCCTCATCTATTGCCGGATGAAAGAGTTCAAAGGTCACTCCCCCTGATGGAAGACCGAACTTCGACAATTC
Organism: Dactylorhiza incarnata; assembly: GCA_033032865.1. NCBI lineage: Eukaryota > Viridiplantae > Streptophyta > Magnoliopsida > Asparagales > Orchidaceae > Dactylorhiza > Dactylorhiza incarnata. Next base: position 24,378 of record JAWHQI010002064.1, on the reverse strand, counting down.
ATCTGCCTCCTCATTTTGCGTTCTTGGGATGTGCTCGATAATAAATGACTTGAATCTTCCGATTTCCTTTTTGGTTAATGGCAGATATTTTCGCAGAATCGGCTCCCTTGTCTCATAATTTCCCAAGACCTGGGAGGACATCACTAGTGAATCGGTTCTAACATGTACATATTCTATGCCCAACTCCTTCGCAAGCCTTAGCCCAGCCAGAAGTGCTTCGTATTCTGCCTGGTTATTTGTAACTGGAAAGAAGAACTTGATAGCTTGCTCCAGCCTTATGCCATTTGGGCTGATCAACACTACTCTGCCTCCCACGGAGTTTCTGCCAGAAGCCCCATCCACATAAATGATCCAAGCCAGAGGAGATCGTACCACCTGTTCAGGACTAAGCTCTGTTGTATCTACCAGGAAGTCTGCCAAGATTTGCGCTTTGATTGCTGTTTGGGGGATGTACGATATCTCAAATTCACTTAGTTCAATAGCCCATTTTGCCAACCTCCCTGAATGATCTGTCTTTTCAAGAATATTTTTTAAAGGATGATCTGTAATAACTTGGACGGAATGAGCCTGAAAATAAGGGCGAAGCCTTCGCGCAGACATAACCAAAGCCAAGGCCAATTTCTCCAGGATCGAATATCTGGTTTCTGCATCCTTAAGGATGTGGCTGACATAGTATATTGGAAACTGCCTCCTCTTTTCTTCCCGAACGAGGACGGAACTCACCGCTTCTGGTCCGACTCCCAGATATAAGAATAGCTTTTCTCCCTCACGGGGACTTTGGAGTAGTGGAGTCGAAGTTAACTGTCCCTTCAGCTGCTCGAAAGCCTTGTTACACTCCTCGCTCCATTCGAACTTTGATCCCCCTCGCAATGTTTTAAAGAATGGGGCACTTTTATCTCCGGATTTGGAGATAAACCTGCTCAATCCTGCCAATCTCCCCCCAAGTTGTTGAACTTCTTTAGTATTTCGAGGAGGGGTCATATCAAGGATGGCCTTCACCTTATCTGGATTTGGTGCAAGGCCATCAGGAGTTAAGAGATGCCCAAGAAACTTTCCTTTGCTTGCCCCGAACACACATTTTAATGGGTTTAATTTTAACTTGAACCTCCGTAGAGTAGCGAACGTCTCTACGAGGTCTTTCAAGTGTAATGAGAATGTTTTACTTTTGAGAAGAAGATCATCAACGTAAACTTCGAGATTCCTGCCCTTTTGATGTTTAAAGGCGGTATCCATCATTCTTTGGTATGTTGCACCCACATTTTTAAGACCGAAGGGCATTACGAGATAGCAGTAACACCCATCGTTTGTGATAAATGAGGTATGCGGGATGTCAGGTTTATGCATTTTAATTTGATGGTGCCCGGAGAAGGCATCGAGGAAACTCATAAAACCATACCCAACCGCGGAATCAACTAAGACATCTATCCGAGGCAAAGGGTAACAATCCTTAGGGCACGCTTTATTAAGCTTGGTGAAGTCCACGCACATGCGCCACTTCCCATAAGATTTCTTGACCATTACAACATTCGACATCCACGTGGGATATTGAATCTCAGAAATGAAACCCGCTTTTAGGAGTTTGGAAACCTCCTCTCTGATGGGCAAAGCCAGCTTGGTCGCCACTTCTCTCTTCTTTTGCTGGACGGGCTTGAACTCAGGAGATATGTTTAGATGATGACAAGCCACGTCTGGATCCACTCCTGGCATATCCTCCGCTGACCAAGCGAAGATATCCAGATTCTCCAACAGACAGGAGATTAGCTCCACTTTCTCCTCTTCTGGCAACTCAGCGTTGATGATTAGCTTCTTTTCTGCCCCCTCAGCAATAGGAATTTCTTGGGTCGCTTGGGCAGGTTCCAAGTGAGCCCCTTCTCGATCTTTTCCTTCCTCGACGGCCTCTGGAGACTCAGCAACATCCAAAACCTCATCCATGATCTCGGGAAGCGGAACGTCGGTGACCATGTTGACAGTTCGGACGTAGCACTCCCGAGCTACCTTTGGGTTGCTTCTGACCCGATACTGTTTTCCTTCAGCAGCGAACTTGAGGGCAAGATGAAAGGTGGACACTACCGCCCTATACGCATTGAGAATCGGCCTCCCAAAGATAGCGCAGTAGTTTCTCGGGGCATCCACTACCACGAAATTGATCAGCTTTATTATTCCTCCAAGAGAGACCAGGAGCTTCACTGAACCCTCTACTTCCTTCTTCTCCCCAGAAAAACCGTAGAGGGGCCCATCGGTGGAAAGTAGATGCTTTCCGGTCTTCAAGGCCTCGAAAGTCGGGCGGAAAAGGAGATTGACGGAGCTGCCGGTATCAATCAGAATCTTGTGGACTGTATAGTTTTCGATGATGGCCTTGATAACCACCGCATCATCGAAAGGATTAACATTGGGGGGAAGGTCTTCCTGACCAAACATGACAATAGTGCTTTCGGGAGGAGAACTTGTAGTGGCAGCCACTTCCTGCTTTAGAACTCTCGCAATGCTGGATTTGCGAGATGATTCCGCTCCAGCTCCCCCATGGATACAATAGATGTCCCCTAAGGGGCCCACATCATTGACCTCGATGCATTCGGTAGAAGGATGGATGTCACCATAGCAGCCGACGTCCTCGACGTCGGCGCATTCCCAGGTCACTTCTACTGTTTCCTTCTCCTTTTTCTTCTCGGTAGTTGGCTCAGCAGTTTTATCTTTCTGAACTAGACCCCGGAGCTTTCCTTCTCCCAGGAGTCTTTCTATAAGCAGACGAAGAGCTCGACAGTCTTCAGTTAGATGTCCCCCCTCTTTATGATATTCACAATAAAGGTTCGGATTTCGATTGCGAATATCCGACTTCAGAGGAGCAGACCTTTTGAAATCTGGCCTCTTTTGCAGAATCTGGACTACTTCGTCCATGGTGACGTTTAGGGGAGTGAATGACTCTTGTGAATCATCGTATTGAGTTGATGGAATAACTGGAGGTGGCTGCGCGGCATACTGTTGCAAATATAACGGCATGATTTGCGGAAAGGGAGCAGATGGAGCGGGGGCGACGGCCAACGGTGGTTTCTGATCTTGAAACCGCTGATGGCCCATAAATGGTTGTTTATTTTTGTAGTTCCTTCCCCTTTGGGAACGGGGTTCAAAGTGGGACTGATTCGATGGTGGATGATGGAAGGATGGATTTGATGGCTCCTTGTCGCTTACCAGCTTCGCGACGTAGTCTGGATTGCTCTTTTCTCCTCTGATAAACATATTTGCCAAACTTATCATTTCCTGATAAGTCTTAGGCTCCCTTATATTTGCTTCGAACTTTAGGGGGCCTCTCTTAGGCCATGGATGAGGGCAACCCTATACAGCTCCGGGTCGACATTTTGGACTTCCATGATCTCTTTCTGGAATCGATCCACAAAAAGAGCCCATGTCTCGCCTTCCCGTTGTTTTATATCGAAAAGGGCCGCCGGGCCGCTCTTTCTCTTCCTTGAGGTGGAGAATCTCTGCAGGAATTCTCTTCGCAGCTCCGCAAAACAACGGATCGACCTGGGGTGCAAACCGTAAAACCATTCCCTCGCTTGTCCTTCAAAGGAGGTTACAAGAAGCTTGCACTTGGTTGCATCAGTTAAGGTTCTGAGAGCAATGGCTGACTCGAAAGCTTGTAAATGAACCGTGGGATCAGTCTCCCCATTGAAAGCTGGCAGGCGAGGTTCCCTGAAATTATTAGGGGCAGGCTCCCCTCTGACTTCGTCCACAAAGGGAGAGGTTTCTTCCATGTCTTCATATAGAGGAGCAGAGTAATAAGCCGCTGGAGCTGCGGCTATTCGCGGACAAGCCGCCTGATAAGAAAACTGGGCGGCAGCTTCTGGCGGGTAGGAGTGATGAATAGGAACTTCAGGCGGGTAGGAGAGACGGGCCGCGCCCTCCTGCGGGTAGGAAAGGTGGGCAGCGTGAGAAGTCGCCCCCTGGAAGTCGAGGACTCGAGCTGGCATGTTGTGCGCGGCTTCCTGATAGAAGTTTTTCCTAGCCGCAGGTTCTTCTTGATGGAGCTGGAAATTAGCGGCTTGCGGTAGCGAGTAAGGAGGAGGTGGAGGAAGGACCGGGGTCACCGCCTGATTAGCCACGGCTTGTTGCGGAACTAGTCGCTCGGTTAGCATTGCTAAAGTCTGACTGATCGCTTCAAGTCGCTGATCAGTGGCCCTCTGAGCCCGCTCGGCTTCTCTCCTTGACTGTTCCAGGGCTTCCCACAAAGAGTCCTCGCTATGATCGGAGCGGTCTCCAAGGGGGAACTGACGGTCTGACATCGTGGCGAAAAGGATTTCACCGACAATCCGCGATCTAAAGGTCGCGTGTTTCTGTTGAGTCTGAGATCGCACCTCCGAGGGAAACCGGAGGCTGCGGGTTGCCGGTTACTTTTTGTGTAGAAGAATGAGACCGCTAGCAGCGGTCAAGGCCAGACTTCGCCCGCCGCGGCAAATGCCACTCCTGCGACGGGCTTTCCTTTGATTAGAAAGAAGTGGTTACAGCGGGCTGCAAGTGCAGGAAAAGAGAAGCCGGCCGGTCAGACAGTCCGCAAGACGAGAAACTCGAGTCCGCAGCTCAAACAAGCGAGCTCCTAGATTCGAGTGTGCGTGTATTGGGAACAGTGCCGCCCCCTATTTATAGGCCTGGGGGCCTGCCCGAGCGGGCAGGGATAGAATAACCGCCTGCCCGGGTACAGGAGAAACGGGCAGGCGGTGACGGGATACACGAAGAAGGAAAGAAAATAAGCCGCGCGGCTTGGCGGCTTGCCCTTCCGATTTGTCTGACCAGAAGCTGGAGATGATGCGGCCAAGGCGACGATGCTACCCGCTCGATCTTTTTCTCGAGACCGCGGCTTGTTCTTTGACTTTGGACCTTGTCTTATCCCCATGGCATAAACCGCGCGACCTCCGACTTGAGACCGCGACTTGCCCTGCTGGACTTGGGCCTGGACTATCTTTAGTACTTGGCGGCGGTTTGAGTTATGCCAGACCGCCCGACCTGTGTTAGCTGGTGACGATGGATCTCATTTAACCTGAGCCGGGCGACTTGGACCCGCAAACCGCTCGGTCTGCGAGTAATCCTCTTGAAAGCGGTTTCCCGGGTAAACATTTATCAAATCAAATTTGAATTAAAATTTGAACATTAAGTCATTTTTTTAAAGTGATCTACCTCTCATCTTAAATTGTTTAAATATATCATTTTAAATCCTTTACCCATCAATGTCTTGAATTAACATTATCATTTGAATATTGAAATCATTTTCAAGACTAATGAAATTATTTTTAAAAAAATATGGATTTAAATGGTTTATTAAAGGGATTAATCTAAAATTTAAAATGCGCAACGATTTAATTATTTTTCTATTTGTTGCATTTGATAGCCCTTATAATGAAAAATATTATCAAATAAAATCGAAAACAAACATTCACAAAATGCGTGTTTAAAATTTTTTTTTTTAAAATGCGAGCTTTAGATCAAAACTTCAAAAGCCATATCTTTTGATCCGCTCATCCGATTTTTCGCGTTTAATATCTTTTTGGAAAGAGCACAGAAATCTCCATCCAACGGAGAACCAAACATGTTCATTCAAATTCGTTTGGTGCTGTCAATTTGTCAAATTTCAACTCCATTTAAAAAAAAACTTAGTTTGCGTGATTTGGAAATTTCTGTGTTTATGGATTTTTCATCACATGATATCCTTTGTATATTGTGTGTAATGTGTGTCACCATTGTTTGCATGTTATTTAGACCTTAGAATCGTCATGTATCATTAAGTTCAAATCAAAAGCTTAATCATTTCATTCTAGGTCTAAAGAAAATTAATTTGAAAACTCCTCATATTACATACAACATTATCTTCATTAATCCTATGTAATAACATTGCATTCAAACTCATCATTATAGCATCACTTCTTGGTTTATGCTTAATTTTATATGCTAGATATAACTTTTACAATGTTATTAAAATATCATGATAACTATGTGATTTGAAATTATAATAGAATACTAAAATTCCAACAAACACATAGTTTATAGATTAATCATTAGACTATATATGAATATTGTATCATAAATCATATATTATCATGCAAAACCAAAGATCAATAGATTCAATTATTGAATGCAAATTTTATTATAAATTTCAAAACACTCTATATGTGATCTTTGTCTTTAATATGATTACATGATCATCATTTTCTAGACTTAAAAATCAAACATGCTTATTCAAAAGAAATTCACCAAATCATATTGTCGTAAGTCTAGAAAGAATAGAAATCACATACAACATGATGATCTAATATATATTCTATGCAAAATTCTCTATGATCATAAATCATAATTCATGTTCTATCAAGAAACATCTCAAGTCAATAATAAGAATTATGAATCTTATGATAAAAATTTGAATAATGTTTTCTTTCCATTATTTGGTGTATTGATATGCTTTGCTATTGATTGCATGTATCTCACATATATAGATTCTAGAACCAACCTAAGAATAATAAAAATACATCCAACTTAATCATCACTCTATTCTAGATCTATAATTTGAAATTCTATTTTGGAATACATGCAATTTCAATACTAATCTTATGACATGACATTAAACCCAAAACTCATCATACTAGCATTGTCACTTATTGAATATTAGTAATTATGCTAGTTATCACATATCGTCATCTCATAAAAGTAGAAAAACTATGCGGCTTTATAACTCATCACATCAAACAAAACCCATAGTTTATATATCAACCCTTAGATTTAAAAGCATAGGTTGTCCAAAGATTATTCACCTTTGACTTCATATCTCGCAATAGCGGGGGAAGAAGGTTGTATGCATTAGAGACCTAACCTCTAAGTCATGTCTTGTCCTTAACCGGGGAGGGTTCTAGTGGGTCTTGCGAGGCACTGGGGGGAAAGAGTGCTAGGTTGAGTGTCTCTAGTGTGTGCATATGGGACTAACACCCCAACCTACAGCATGTGTGCAGCTCCTCATGCCCATCTGTCACTTAGTACGGGGCTAGGGTGTAGACATTCAGTCGGGGTAGTCTTTAATCTTAGGACATACTTATATTACTCACTGCATGAACATTTTTATTCACTTATTACTTAAATCATGCATATTTTGGGTTGTTTAATAAAAAATGTCCTCTTCTGTCTTCATAATTTATCTTTTCATGATTAAATGTTTTTGAAAAACACAAGAATTTGAAAAAGCCAAAGTTTCATGCAAATTTGATCCACCTAGATATCTCCAAAAATTCTGAAATTTCAGCATGGAACTACTCTAAGGACACTTAATAAATATCAAAAATAAAAAATTTAAAATTCTCAAAAAATCACGTACTATTTGCCGCGCTATCACTATACTCATAACTGAAGGTTTTCAAGTTTGAGGAGTGGAGCAGGTTTTCAGAAGAAAAGAAATTTTTTCTAAATCAATTCATCGAGATGTCTCGTGAAGTTCCGATGAATCTCGACGAATCCAGACAGAAGCCAAATTTCTAGTTTAAAGAAGAAATTTCTGCGGCTAAGTATATTCGTCGAATGTTCACGTGAACTCCCGACGAATATCGACGAACGCAGACAGAAGTCAAAAAGGCTGACTTGTGTAGGAAATTGTGCGGCTAAGTCGATTCGTCGAATGTTCTCGAGAACTCCCGACGAATTCCGACGAATGAAAACAGAAGACAGTTTTCAAGCTTTGGTCAGTATTGTTCAATAGCTAAGTCAATTCGTCGAATGTTCACGTGAAGTCTCGACGATGGCTAAGTCAATTCGTCGAATATTCACATGAAGTCTCGACGAATGATGGATAGACGGATTTCAAATTTATGTTTCAAGGAATTCATCATGCTTATCATATTCAAAACAAAAAAAAAATTATATGATCTTTATTGCCAATATCAAGCATGTATGACTTCTATTATTTAGAATTATTTACAATGTTAAAACATATTCTTTCAAATTACTATGAACATGGTTTTGCTTATCATGCTATGATATATCTATTTAAAGTGCATCAATTGTATTGCAAAATGTGTTGAACCAAGCTTAGCATGCCTCTAAGTATGAGTAAATGTTTTATGATTGATAATGATACATTTCACTCACTTATTTTGGTAATCAACATGTGTGTCTAAATCTAAAAATGCTTGCTTGTGTATTGTATTTGTACAATGAATTAAAACTTGCATAAGTTTATTGTCTACACTACATTTGATTTGCACTTATGAAATTTAGAAAAGTGGTTAAGTTAAAAATTTTGGTTTGCAAAACAAGTGTATTCGGAGAATGTTGTCTCACAAATATGAACAAAAAATTATATATGTAGACAAATATAACTCCACCAAGCACTACTTGAACCTCCTAATAAGTCTTCATAAGCATTGTGAGGTTGAGCACCTTGGAAAGAATAGTAAAGTGTCTTGTGCAAACCTTAGTTATTACACCACTTTGTAAAAAAATTATGTGCATTAAAAGTATGTGAAAGTAATTTACTTGTGTTTTATTGTGCACTTTACTTTACATATGTCTTGTATTTTGTTGATTTAAATCAATTGTTAACATTGCCCAAAATACACTTATGTGCACATCATTATCTTTCATAACGCTTCTTCTCATAAGTATTGGATTCTAATGCTTTATCTATAATACTCTTTATATAAAAATGCACTAGATAACCTAGCATGATCTCTACAATATTTTCGTATTTCTTGAACTTAGAATTAAGTAACATTGTAGTATAATCTCTCTTAGATATGTTCATTTCATGCTTGGTATTTTTATGAAAAACTTTGAGATTTCAAAATGGTTAAAACCTCTTTCAATTTTGAACTAAAACTCATATTTTTACTTATGCTTTTCATGCCTACAAAAAGATGTTAATTATAATCTTCCGCTTGCTTGCAACTCTTATCTTTATATTTGAAATCTCTTATATATGTTATGCTTAAACTCCTTATCATTATCTGTATTTCGAAAAGCTCGATCATGATATATAAATGCCTCCTTACTACCCTCACCCCACCTTCTTTTGATAATACCAAAAGGGGGAGATTAATTGAAGAAATCTATAGAGAAGAAATATAGATAAATAAGGGAAGACTAATTCATGTAATCTATCATTTATGGGGAGTAGAACATAAATTGCTTTTATGTAGGGGAGCATTAAGATAGGGGGAGTATGCACAATTTCATCATACTTATTATATACTATAGTTGCACTACTATCATGCTTGTCACATACTATAAACACTATTGTTGATTTCTTGCTTAGAGGATTTGTTATTATCAAAAGGGGGAGATTGTTGGACATGTGTGTCACATCCCTTTGTTTGAGAATAACAAATCCCATATTGTATTTGATATTGCTTGTAGTGTGTTTATAGTGTGCAGGAACTATAGGTGCAATACTCCACAGGTAGAAGGCAGCATGGAATCAAACTTTCTGAATGGAGCACTACCGCCAACGCTAGAGGATTAACGCAGGCGCTAGCGCTAACGCCAGGCGATAGCTCAAGATCATCTCAGCATTTTTGTCTCAGCGGTTTAGTCTCAGCGGTTCCTTAACGCTACCGTCAGCGCTAACGATACCGCAGGCACTAAGTACTACCGCAGGCGCTAGCTCCAAGGTCCATAAATTGAAGCCAACTTCGATCATTTTGATCATATATCCCAGAGATGTTGCTTGTGCCACAATTCCAGTGTTGTTATGCTGCCGAAGATGGATCTCCCACAAAAAGCTTAAAGGAGAATTCTGGAGGAGGACTACGTCACGCTACATCCGAAGGACGATCGCTTATGCTACAGCGATCCTTCATCCTCGACTCCAGAGATCTTATGTAGGGAGTTTTTATTATTGTTTTTCATTATTTCTATTCCATACTTTCTTTGTAACCGTTAAGTTAATTCGCCTTGTGTTGGCGACTAGGTCTGGGTAGGACTTAGGGGGAAATTCATCTTGTGTTGGCGACTAGGACTAGGTGATTGGATCTTGGGGGTGCTCGAGGCCACATCCGGGGAGGGATTGGCTAGAGCGGCTTGAGGCCATATCCGGGGAAGGATTGGCTAAAGCCAACCAGTTTGTGGGGATACAAGTCGGTATAGAAAAGGAAAAGAAATTTACATTTTTACGCCTCCGATTTCTAGCGATATAGAAATCAAATTTATGTAAACACTTTTTCATATAATATAATCATGTCTCTTTTGTGTTTACTTGATTTCCATCACTTGGCGTAATCTCTATTATATTGTGTTCTAAGTTTTCAATTCTAAATCTAAATTGTTTATTTCAATCTCTTTCATCATAAAACAATTTAGTACTTATTTCTAAAAATTGCAAATCATAATTTTCTATTCACTTAGCTAAATTGTTATTTTCCTTCGCATATTATAAAACAATTTAGTAATTTTCTTAAAATTATAAAAAGAATTTTTATTCCCTTATTCACCCCCCCCCCCCTCTAAGGGCACCGTAAGATCCAACAAATTGTTCTCCATTGGATGTAGGGCTCTGAGCTCATTCCAAAAAGGTGTTGTGTGCAAAAATCGGACAACCAGATCAAAAGTTATGGCTGTTATAGTTTATGTGTCAAGAGGAGCAAAATCCTTCATTACCAATGCAACCGGCTGTATATTGACCTCTAAAATGAGCTGAAATGGTTTAAAATTGTGCTCCATTGGATGTATGCTTCCGAGCATATTCCGTAAAGGTGTTGTGGGCAATAATCAAACATACAAATCAAAAGTTATATGACTGTTAGAAGTTTAGGTGTAATTTGGCGCTAAATTTTGCATTACCGCTGCAACCTGTTGACCCAGAAATCAGGCCGCCCAGCAGGGGGCGGCCTCCGCCGTCAGGCCGCCCAGCACGGGGCGGCCTCCGCCATCAGGCCACCCAGCAGGGGGCGGCCTCCGCCGTCAGGCCGCCCAGCAGGGGGCGGCCTCCGCTCTCAGGCCGCCCAGCAGGGGGCGGAATCCGCCGTCAGGCAGCCCAGAAGGGGGCGGCCTCCATCGTCAGGCCGCCCAGCAGGGGGCGGCCTCCGCCGTCAGGCCGCCCAGCAGGGGGCAGCCTCCTCCCTCATGCCGCCCAGCAGGGGGCGGCCTCCTCCGTCGGGCCGCCCAGCAGGGGGCGGCCTCCGCCGTAAGACTGCCCAGCAGGGGGCGGCCTCCGCCGTCAGGCCGCCCAACAGGGGGCGCCCTCCGCCGTCAGGCCGCCCAGCAGGGGGCGGCCTCCGCCGTCAGGCCGCCCAGTAGGGGCGGCCTCCGCCTTCAGGCCGCCCAGCAGGGGCGGTCTCCACCTTCAAGTCGCGCGGGTAGGGATCAAGTTACCGGCTCACCGGCGGCGACTACATCGACCCAGAGCCTATAAATAGGACCCTCGACCATGAACAAGGAACAGGCAAGTTTGGGGCAAAATTGGCGGCTAAAAATAGCCAGACCGCACCTACTGGCGGTCTGACCGACGACCTCCTAACTGCCAGTCCGGGCGGTTTCGATAATAGGCCGGGCGGCCTCAGCAAACAGCCCGTGCGACCTGTCCGGGCGGTCTCAACAACAGGCCCGGCGGCCTCAGCAAACAGCTCGGGCGACCTGTCCGGGCGACCTCAGCAAACAGCCCGAACGACTTTCTTTTCTTACCCTCAACTCTCTTGTATTCATTGTATTTCCATGTACTAAACACAGCAAGCCATTAGTGTGTTCTACTGGTAATGTTAGATTTTGCTCTAAATTTCAAAATGAACGAATTTTAGATGCGGTTTGTCGCGAAAGTGAGAAATTTAGCTCCAAATGACACTTAAACTTTAAACAGCAATAACTTTTGATCCGATTGTCTGATTTTTCCCCCACAACACCTTTTCGGAATGAGCTCGGAGCACTACATTCATTGGAGCACAAGTTTTACCCATTCCAGTTCATTTAGTTGTCGATATATAGCCGGTTGCAGCGGTAATGCGAAATTTAGCTCCGAAAGACACCTTTTCAGAATGAGATAGGAGCCCTAAATCAAATGGAGAACAATTTTAACCATTCAAGCTCGTTTAGAGTTCGATATACAGTGGGTTCTACTGGTAATGTGAGATTTAGGTCCACATGACACATAAATTTCAAAATGAAGGAATTTTAGATGCGGTTTGTAGCGAAAGTGAGAGATTTTGCTCCAAATGAGACTCAAACATTAAACAGTAATAATTTTGATCCAGTTGTCTGACTTTACCCCACAACATCTTTTCAGAATTATCTCGGAGCACTACATTCCTTGGAGCACAAGTTTTACCCATTCCAGTTCATTTAGTTGTCGATATATAGCCGATTGCAGCGGTAATGCAAAATTTAGCTCCAAAGGACACCTTTTCAGAATGAGATAGGAGCCCTAAATCCAATGGAGAACAATTTTAACCCATTCAAGCTCGTTTAGAGGTCGATATATAGTGGATTCTACTGGTAATGAGAGATTTTGCTTCAAATGACACATAAATTTCAAAATAAAAGAATTTTAGATGCGGTTTGTAGCAAAAGTGAGAGATTTAGCTCCAAATGACACTTAAACTTTAACAGCAATAACTTTTGATCCGGTTGTCTGATTTTACCCCACAACACCTTTTCGGAATGAGCTCGGAACACTACATTCATTGGAGTACAAGTTTTACCCATTCCAGTTCATTTAGTTGTCGATATATAGCTGGTTGCAGCGGTAATGCGAAATTTAGCTCCAAAGGACACCTTTTTAGAATGAGATAAGAGCCCAAAATCCAATGGAGAACAATTTTAACCCATTCAAGCTCGTTTAGAGGTCGATATACAGTGAGTTCTACTAGTAATGTGAGATTTAGGTCCAAATAACACATAAATTTCAAGAATTTTAGATGTGGTTTGTAGCGAAAGTGAGAGATTTAGCTCCAAATGAGACTTAAACTTTGAACAGCAATAACTTTTGATCCGTTTCTCTGATTTTACCCCACAACACCTTTTCGGAATGAGCTCGGAGCACTACATTCATTGGAGAACAAGGTTTACCCATTCCAGTTCATTTAGTTGTCGATATATAGCCAGTTGCAGCGGTAATACGAAATTTAGCTCCAAATTATACCTAAACTTCTAACAGCCATAACTTTTGATTTGTATGTTTGATTGTTGATCACAACACCTTTACGGAATATGCTCGGAGTTATACATCCAATGGAGCATTATTTTAAACCATTCCAGCTCATTTTAGAGGTCAATGTACAGCCGGTTGCAATGGTATTGAGGGATTTTGCTCCTCTTGACACATGAACTATAACAGCCATAACTTTTGATCTGGTTGTCCGATTTTTGTGCACAACACCTTTTTCGAATGAGCTCGGAGCCCTACATCCAATGGAGAACAATTTTTACCAATTCTAGTTTGTTTAGTGGTCAATATACAGTCGGGTTGGTAATAAGGTATTTACCTCAAAAGGAGACCTAAACTTCAAACATCCATAACTTTTGATCCGGTTGTCAGATTTTCACCCACAATACCTTTTCAAAATGAGATAGGAGCCCGAAATCCAATGGAGGACAATTTTAACATATTCAAGCTCGTTTAGAGGTCGATATACAATGGATTCTATTGGTAATGCGAGATTTAGATCGAAATGACACATAAATTTTAAAATAAAAGAATTTTAGATGCGGTTTGTAGCAATAGTGAGATATATAGCTCCAAATGACACTCAAACTTTAAATAGTAATAACTTTTGATCCGGTTGTCTGACTTTACCCACACAACACCTTTTCAGAATGAGCTCGGAGCACTACATTCCTTGGAGCACAAGTTTTACACATTCCAGTTCATTTAGGTATCGATATATAGCTGGTTGCAGCAGTAATGCAAAATTTAGCTCCAAAGGACACCTTTTCATAATGAGATAGGAGCCCCAAATCCAATGGAGAACAATTTTAACCCATTCAAGCTCGTTTAGAGGTCGATATACAATGGGTTCTACTGGTAATGCGATATTTAGATCAAATTGACACATAAATTCAAAATGAAAGAATTTTAAATGCGGTTTGTAGCGAAAGTGAGAGATTTAGCTCCAAATGACAATAAAACTTTAAACATCAATAACTTTTGATCTGCTTGTCTGATTTTACCCCCACAACACCTTTTTCGGAATGAGCTCGGAGCACTACATTCATTGGAGCACAACATTTACCCATTCCAGTTCATTTAGTTGTCGATATATAGGCGGATGCAGCGGTAATGAGAAATTTATCTCCAAATTACACCTAAACTTCTAACAGTCATAACTTTTGATTTGTATGTTTGATTGTTGCCCACAAAATCTTTACGGAATATGCTCAGAGGCATACATATAATGGAGCACAATTTTAAACCATTCCAGCTCATTTTAGAGGTCAATATACAGCCGGTTGCAATGGTAATGAGGGATTTTGCTCCTCTTGACACATAAACTGTATCAGCCATAACTTTTGATCTGGTTGTCCGATTTTTGCGCACAATACCTTTTTGGAATGAGCTCGGAGCCCTACATCCAATGTAGAACAATTTTTACCCATTCTAGTTTGTTCAATGGTCAATTTACAGCCGGGTTGGTAATAAAGTATTTAGCTCGAAAGGAGACCTAAACTTCAAGCATCCGTAACTTTTGTTCCGGTTGTCAGATTTTCACTCACAATACCTTTTCATATTGAGATAGGAGCCCAAAATCCAATGGAGAATAATTTTAACCAATTCAATCTCATTTAGAGTTCGATATACAATGGGTTCTACTGGTAATGTGAGATTTAGATCGAAATGACACAAATTTCAAAATGAAAGAATTTTAGATGCGGTTTGTAGCGAAAGTGAGAGATTTAGCTCCAAATCATACTCAAATTTTAAACAGCAATAACTTTTGACCTGGTTGTCTGATTTTACCACACAACACCTTTTCGGAATGAGCTCGGAGCACTACATTCATTGGAGCGCAAGTTTTACCCATTCCAGTTCATTTAGTTGTCGATATATAGCCGGCTGCAGCGGTAATGCAAAATTAAGCTCCGAATGACACCTTTTCAGAATGAGATAGGAGCCCTAAATCAAATGGAGAATAATTTTAAACATTCAAGCTCATTTAGAGGTCAATATACAGTGGGTTCTACTAGTAATGTGCGATTTAAGTCCAAATGACACATAAATTTCAAAATGAAAGAATTTTAGATGTTGTTTGTAGCGAAAGTGAGAGAGTTAGCTCCAAATGACACTCAAACTTTAAACAGCAATAACTTTTGATCTAGTTGTTTGACTTTACCCCACAACACCTTTTCAGAATGAGCTCGGAGCACTACATTACTTGGAGCACAAGTTTTACCCATTTCAGTTCATTTAGTTATAGCCGGTTGCAGCGGTAATGCGAAATTTAGCTCCAAAGGACACTTTTTCAGAATGAGATAGGAGCCTTAAATCCAATTGAGAACAATTTTAACCCATTCAAGCTCGTTTATAGGTCGATATATAGTGTGTTCTACTGGTAATGCGAGATTTTGCTCCAAATGATACATAAATTTCAAAATGAAAGAATTTTAGATGCGGTTTGTAGAGTAAGTGAGAAATTTAGCTCCAAATGACACTTAAACTTTAAACAGCAATAACTTTTGATCCGGTTATCTGATTTTACCCCACAACACCTTTTCGGAATGAGCTCGGAGCACTACATTCATTGGAGAACAAGTTTTACCCATTCCAGTTCATTTAGTTGTCGATATATAGCCGGTTGCAGCGGTAATGCGAAATTTAGCTCCAAAGGACACCTTTTTAGAATGAGATAAGAGCCCTAAATCCAATGGAGACCAATTTTAACCCATTCAAGCTCGTTTAGAGGTCGATATACAGTGGGTTCTACTGGTAATGTGAGATTTAGGTCCAAATGACACATAAATTTCAAAATGAAAGAATTTTAGATGTCGTTTGTAGCGAAAGTGAGAGATTTAGCTCCAAATGAGACTTAAACTTTGAACAGCAATAACTTTTGATCCGGTTGTCTGATTTTACCCCACAACACCTTTTCAGAATGAGCTCGTAGCACTACATTCATTGGAGCACAAGGTTTACCCATTCCAGTTCATTTAGTTGTCGATATATAGCCAGTTGCAGCGATAATACAAAATTTAGCTCCAAATTAGACCTAATCTTCTAACAACCATAACTTTTGATTTGTATGTTTGATTGTTGCCCACAACACCTTTACGGAATATGCTCGGAGGCATACATCCAATGGAGCACAATTTTAAACCATTCCAGCTCATTTTAGAGGTCAATATACAGCCGGTTGCAATGGTAATGAGGGATTTTGCTCCTCTTGACACATAAACTGTAACAGCCATAACTTTTGATCTGGTTGTCAGATTTTTGTGCACAACACCTTTTTGGAATGAGCTCAGAGCCCTACATCCAATGGAGAACAATATTTATCCATTCTAGTTTGTTTAGTGGTCAATATACAGCCGGGTTGGTAATAAGGTATTTACCTCAAAAGGAGACCTAAACTTCAAACATCCGTAACTTTTGATCCGGTTGTCAGATTTTCACCCACAATAGCTTTTTATAATGAGATAGGAGCCCGAAATCCAATGGAGAACAATTTTATCCCATTCAAGCTCGTTTAGAGGTCGATATACAATGGATTCTATTGGTAATGCGAGATTTATATCGAAATGACACATAAATTTCAAAACGAAAGAATTTTAGATGCAGTTTGTAGCGATAGTGAGAGATTTAGCTCCAAATGACACTCAAACTTTAAACAGCAATAACTTTTGATCCGGTTGTCTGACTTTACACCCACAACACCTTTTCAAAATGAGCTCGGAGCACTACATTCCTTGGAGCACAAGTTTAACCCATTCCAGTTCATTTAGTTGTCGATATATAGCCAGTTGCAGCGGTAATGCAAAATTTAGCTCCAAAGGAAACCTTTTCATAATGACATAGGGGCCCGAAATCCAATGGAGAACAATTTTAACCTATTCAAGCTTGTTTAGAGGTCGATATACAATGGGTTGTAGTGGTAATGCGAGATTTAGGTCAAAAGGACACATAAATTTCAAAATGAAAGAATTTTAGACGCGGTTTTTAGCGAAAGTGAGAGATTTAGCTCCAAATGACACTCAAACTTTAAACATCAATAAGTTTTGATCTGCTTGTCTGATTTTACCCCACAACACCTTTTCAGAATGAGCTCAGAGCACTACATTCATTAGAGCACAACATTTATCCATTCCAGTTCATTTAGTTGTCGATATATAGGCGGTTGCAGCGGTAATGCGAAATTTAGCTCCAAATTACACCTAAACTTCTAACAGTCATAACTTTTGATTTGTATGTTTGATTGTTGCCCATAAAATCTTTACGGAATATGCTCAGAGGCATACATCTAATGGAGCACAATTTTAAACCATTCCAGCTCATTTTAGAGGTCAATATACAGCCGGTTGCAATGGTAATGAGGGATTTTGCTCCTCTTGACACATAAACTGTATCAGCCATTACTTTGATCAGGTTGTCCGATTTTTGCGCACAACACCTTTTTGGAATGAGCTCGGAGCCCTACATCCAATGTAGAACAATTTTTACCCATTCTAGTTTGTTCAATGGTCAATTTACTGCCGGGTTGGTAATAAAGTATTTAGCTCGAAAGAAGACCTAAACTTCAAACATCCGTAACTTTTGTTCCGGTTGTCAGATTTTCACCCACAATACCTTTTCATATTGAGATAGGAGCCCAAAATCCAATGGAGAACAATTTTAACCCATTCAAGCTCATTTAGAGGTCGATATACAATGGGTTCTACTGGTAATGTGAGATTTAGATCAAAATGACAAATTTCAAAATGAAAGAATTTTAGATGTGGTTTGTAGCGAAAGTGAGAGATTTAGCTCCAAATCACACTCAAATTTTAAACAGCAATAACTTTTGACCTGGTTGTCTGATTTTACCCCACAACACCTTTTCGGAATGAGCTCGGAGCACTACATTCATTGGAGCACAAGTTTTACCCATTCCAGTTCATTTAGTTGTCGATATATAGCCGGTTGCAGCGGTAATGCAAAATTAAGCTCTGAAGGACACCTTTTCAGAATGAGATAGGAGCCCTAAATCAAATGGAGAATAATTTTAACCATTCAAGCTCGTTTAGAGGTCAATATACAGTGGGTTCTACTAGTAATGTGCGATTTAAGTCCAAATGACACATAAATTTCAAAATGAAAGAATTTTAGATGCTGTTTGTAGCGAAAGTGAGATATTTAGCTCCAAATGACACTCAAACTTTAAACAGCAATAACTTTTGATCTGATTGTCTGACTTTACCCCACAACACCTTTTCAGAATGAGCTCGGAGCACTACATTACTTGGAGCACAAGTTTTACCCATTCCAGTTCATTTAGTTATAGCCGGTTGCAGCGGTAATGCGAAATTTAGCTCTAAAGGACACTTTTTCAGAATGAGATAGGAGCCTTAAATCCAATGGAGAACAATTTATCCCATTCAAGCTCGTTTATAGGTCGATATATAGTGTGTTCTACTGGTAATGCGAGATTTTGCTCCAAATGACACATAAATTTCAAAATGAAAGAATTTTAGATGCGGTTTGTAGCGTAAGTGAGAAATTTAGCTCCAAATGACACTTAAACTTTAAACAGCAATAACTTTTGATCCGGTTGTCTGATTTTACCCCACAACACCTTTTCGGAATGAGCTCGAAGCACTACATTCATTGGAGCACAAGTTTTACCCATTCCAGTTCATTTAGTTGTCGATATATAGCCGGTTGCAGCGGTAATGCGAAATTTAGCTCCAAAGGACACCTTTTTAGAATGAGATAAGAGCCCTAAATCCAATGGAGAACAAATTTAACCCATTCAAGCTCGTTTAGAGGTCGATATACAGTCGGTTCTACTGGTAATGTGAGATTTAGGTCCAAATGACACATAAATTTCAAAATGAAAGAATTTTAGATGTCGTTTGTAGCGAAAGTGAGAGATTTAGCTCCAAATGAGACTTAAACTTTGAACAGCAATAACTTTTGATCCGGTTGTCTGATTTTACCCCACAACACCTTTTCGGAAAGAGCTCGTAGCACTACATTCATTGGAGCACAAGGTTTACCCATTCCAGTTCATTTAGTTGTCGATATATAGCCAGTTGCAGCGGTAATACAAAATTTAGCTCCAAATTAGACCTAATATTCTAACAGCCATAACACCTTTACGGAATATGCTCGGAGGCATACATCCAATGGAGCACAATTTTAAACCATTCCAGCTCATTTTATATGTCAATATACAGCCGGTTGCAATGGTAATGAGGGACTTTGCTCCTCTTGACACATAAACTGTAACAGCGATAACTTTTGATCTGGGTGTCAGATTTTTGTGCACAACACCTTTTTGGAATGAGCTCAGAGCCCTACATCCAATGGAGAACAATATTTACCCATTCTAGTATGTTTAGTGGTCAATATACAGCCGGGTTGGTAATAAGGTATTTACCTCAAAAGGAGACCTAAACTTCAAACATCCGTAACTTTTGATCCGGTTGTCAGATTTTCACCCACAATAGCTTTTTATAATGAGATAGGAGCCCAAAATCCAATGGAGAACAATTTTAACCCATTCAAGCTCGTTTAGAGGTCGATATACAATGTATTCTATTGGTAATGCGAGATTTATATCGAAATGACACATAAATTTCAAAATGAATGAATTTTAGATGCGGTTTGTAGCGATAGTGAGAGATTTAGCTCCAAATGACACTCAAACTTTAAACAGCAATAACTTTTGATCCGGTTGTCTGACTTTACCCCCACAACACCTTTTCAGAATGAGCTCGGAGCACTACATTCCTTGGAGCACAAGTATAACCCATTCCAGTTCATTTAGTTGTCGATATATAGCCGGTTGCAGCGGTAATGCAAAATTTAGCTCCAAAGGAAACCTTTTCATAATGACATAGGGGCCCGAAATCCAATGGAGAATAATTTTAACCTATTCAAGCTTGTTTAGAGGTCGATATACAATGGGTTCTAGTGGTAATGCGAGATTTAGGTCAAAAGGACACATAAATTTCAAAATGAAAGAATTTTAGACGCGGTTTTTAGCGAAAGTGAGAGATTTAGCTCCAAATGACACTCAAACTTTAAACATCAATAAATTTTGATCTGCTTGTCTGATTTACCCCACAACACCTTTTCAGAATGAGCTCAGAGCACTACATTCATTGGAGCACAACATTTACCTATTCTAGTTCATTTAGTTGTCGATATATAGGTGGTTGCAGCGGTAATGCGAAATTTAGCTCCAAATTATACCTAAACTTCTAACAGTCATAACTTTTGATTTGTATGTTTGATTGTTGCCCACAAAATCTTTACGGAATATGCTCAGAGGCATACATCCAATGGAGCATAATTTTAAACCATTCCAGCTCATTTTAGAGGTCACTATACAGCCGGTTGCAATGGTAATGAGGGATTTTGCTCCTCTTGACACATAAACTGTAACTGCCATAACTTTTGATTTGCTTGTCCGATTTTTGCGCACAACACCTTTTTGGAATGAGCTCAGAGCCCTACATCCAATGGAGAACAAATTTTACCCATTCTAGTTTGTTTAATGGTCAATTTACAGCCGGGTTGGTAATAAAGTATTTAGCTCCAAAGGAGACCTAAATTTCAAACATCCGTAACTTTGATCCGGTTGTCAGATTTTCACCCACAATACCTTTTCATAATGAGATAGGAGCCCAAAATCCAATGGAGAACAATTTTAACCCATTCAAGCTCATTTAGAGGTCGACATACAATGGGTTCTACTGGTAATGCGAGATTTAGATCGAAATGAAACATAAATTTCAAAATGAAAGAATTTTAGATGCGGTTTGTAGCGAAAGTGAGAGATTTAGCTCCAAATGACACTCAAACTTTAAATAGCAATAACTTTTGGTCAGGTTGTCTGATTTTACCCCACAACACCTTTTCAGAATGAGCTCGGAGCACTACATTCATTGGAGCACAAGTTTTACCCATTACAGTTCATTTAGTTGTCGATATATAGCCGGTTGCAGCGGTAATGCGAAATTAAGCTTCGAAGGATACCTTTTCAGAATGAGATAGGAGCCCTAAATCAAATGGAGAACAATTTTAACCATTCAAGCTGGTTTATAGGTCGATATACAGTGGGTTCTACTAGTAATGTGAGATTTAGGTCCAAATGACACATAAATTTCAAAATGAAAGAATTTTAGATGCGGTTTGTAGCGAAAGTGGGAGATTTTGCTCAAAATGACACTCAAACTTTAAACAGCAGTAACTTTTAATTCGGTTGTCTGACTTTACCGCACAATACCTTTTCAGAATGAGCTCGGAGCACTACATTCCTTGGAGCACAAGTTTTACCCATTCCAGTTTGTTTAGTGGTAAATATACAGCCGGGTTGATAATAAGGTATTTACCTCAAAAGGAGACCTAAACTTCAAACATCCGTAACTTTTGATTAGGTTGTCAGATTTTCACCCACAATACCTTTTTATAATGAGATAGGATCCCGAAATGCAATGGAGAACAATTTTAACCCATTAAAGCTCATTTAGAGGTCGATATACAATGGATTCTACTGGTAATGCGAGATTTACCTCCAAATGACACATAAATTTCAAAATTAAAGAATTTTAGATGCGGTTTGTAGCGAAAGTGAGAGATTTTGCTCCAAATGACACTCAAACTTTAAACAGCAATAACTTTTGATCCGGTTGTCTGACTTTACCCCACAACACCTTTTCAGAATGCGCTCGCAGCACTACATTCCTTGGAGCACAAGTTTTACCCATTCCAGTTCATTTAGTTGTCGATATATAGCCTATTGCAGCGGTAATGCGAAATTTAGCTCCAAAGGACACCTTTTCAGAATGAGATAGGAGCCCTAAATCAAATGGAGAATAATTTTAAACCCATTCAAGCTCGTTTAGAGGTCGATATACAATGGGTTCTACTGGTAATGCGAGATTTTGCTCCAAATGACACATAAATTTCAAAATGAAAGAATTTTAGATGCGGTTTGTAGCGAAAGTGAGAAATTTAGCTACAAATGACACTTAAACTTTAAACAGCAATAACTTTTGATCCGGATGTCTGATTTTACCCCCACAACACCTTTTCGGAATGAGCTCGGAGCACTAGATTCATTGGAGCACAAGTTTTACCCACTCCAGTTCATTTAGTTGTCGTTATATAGCCGGTTGCAGCGGTAATGCGAAATTTAGATCTGAAGGACACCTTTTCAGAATGAGATAGGAGCCCTAAATCAAATTGAGAACAATTTTAACCATTCAAGCTCGTTTAGAGGTCGATATACAGTGGGTTCTACTGGTAATGTGAGATATAGGTCCACATGACACATAAATTTCAAAATGAAAGAATTTTAGATGCGGTTTGTAGCGAAAGTGAGAGATTTTACTCCAAATGACACTCAAACTTTAAACAGTAATGACTTTTGATCCGGTTGTCTGACTTTACCCCACAACACCTTTTCAGAATTATCTCGGAGCACTAGATTCCTTGGAGCACAAGTTTTACCCATTCAGTTCATTTAGTTGTCGATATATAGCCGGCTGCAGCGGTAATGCGAAATTTAGCTCCAAAGAACACCTTTTCAGAATGCGATAGGAGCCATAAATCCAATGGAGAACAATTTTAACCCATTCAAGCTCGTTTTGAGGTCGATATACAGTGCGTTCTACTGGTAATGAGATATTTCGCTCCAAATGACACATAAATTTCAAAATGAAAGAATTTTAGATGCGGTTTGTAGCAAAAGTGAGAGATTTAGCTGCAAATGACACTTAAACTTTAAACAGCAATAACTTTTGATCCGGTTGTCTGATTTTACCCCCACAACAACTTTTCGGAAAGAGCTCGGGGCACTACATTCATTTTAGCACAAGTTTTAGCCATTCCAGTTCATTTAGTTGTCGATATATAGCCTGTTGCCGCGGTAATGCGAAATTTAGCTCCAAAAGACACCTTTTTAGAATGGCGATGAGAGCCCTACATCCAATGGAGAACAATTTTAACCATTTAAGCTCATTTAGAGGTCGATATACAGTGGGTTCTACTGGTAATGTGAGATTTTGGTCCAAATGACACATAAATTTCAAAATGAAAGAATTTTAGATGCGATTTGTAGCGAAAGTGAGAGATTTAGCTCCAAATGACACTTAAACATTGAACAGCAATAACTTTGATCCGGTTGTCTGATTTTACACCCACAACACCTTTTCGGAATGAGCTCTGAGCACTACTTTCATTGGAGCACAAGGTTTACCCATTCCAGTTCATTTAGTTGTCGATATATAGCCAGTTGCAGCGGTAATACGAAATTTAGCTCCAAATTACACCTAAACTTCTAACAGCCATAACTTTTGATTTGTATGTTTGATTGTTGCCCACAACACCTTTACGGAATATGCTCGGAGGCATACATCCAATGGAGCACAATTTTAAACCATTCCAGCTTATTTTAGAGGTCAATATACAGCCGGTTGCAATGGTAATGAGGGATTGTGCTCCTCTTGACACACATAAACTGTAACAGCCATAACTTTTGATCTGGTTATCCGATTTTTGTGCACAACACCTTTTTGGAATGAGCTCGGAGCCCTACATCCAATGGAGAACAATTTTTATCCATTCTAGTTTGTTTAATGGTCAATATACAGCCTGGTTGGTATTAAGGTATTTAGCTCGAAAGGAGACCTAAACTTCAAACATCCGTAACTTTGATCCGGTTGTCAGATTTTCACCCACAATACCTTTTCGTAATGAGATAGGAGCCCGAAATCCAATGGAGAACAATTTTAACCCATTCAAGCTTGTTTAGAGGTTGATATACAATGGATTCTACTGGTAATGCGATATTTAGATCGAAATGACACATAAATTTCAAAATGAAAGAATTTAGATGCGGTTTGTAGCGAAAGTGAGAGATTTAGCTCTAAATGACACTCAAACTTTAAACAACAATAACTTTTGATCCGGTTGTCTGACTTTACCCCCACAACACCTTTTCAGAATGAGCTCGGAGCACTATATTCCTTGGAGCACAAGATTTACCCATTTCAGTTCATTTAGTTGTCAATATATAGCCGGTTGCAGTGGTAATGCGAAATTTAGCTCCAAAGGACACCTTTTCATAATGAGATTGGAGCCCGAAATCCAATGGAGAACAATTTTAACCCATTCAAGCTCATTTAGAGGTCGATATACAATGGGTTCTACTGGTAATGCGAGATTTAGATCGAAATGACACATAAATTTCAAAATGAAAGAATTTTCGATGCGGTTTGTAGCGAAAGTGA
>JAWHQI010002063.1:0-46804 GCA_033032865.1 Dactylorhiza incarnata | reverse complement strand
CCCCCCCCCCCCCCCCCCCCCCCCCCCCCCCCCCCCCCCCCCCCCCCCCCCCCCCCCCCCCCCCCCCCCCCCCCCCCCCCCCTTCAAGTTCAACTTTAGATATTCAAGATTCATGTAGGGAAAGATTTGAATGTCTGGGATGAGGCCTCACACAAATATATCGTAAATTATGGCTTGATCATTCTTAAAATGAAAGAGCGGAGTGGACTTTAAATAGATACTGTGAGCTAGCGCCAGCAGTAGCTGTTACCACTCCGCGACACTGGTAATGGAAGGAATTTTGCGTGCTAACCAGTCAGAAATGGTAAATGTGTTTTGTACATTTGGCAATAGCTACCACGCCATGATAGGATTATCGTGTCGTGTTAGCGCAATTTTCTCTCCCAACATTGGATGGATCATATGCTCCAATTGGCTACCCAATCAGTCGGCTGATTGTCAGGCTTGTCATGCAGTTACTGCCGCGTGTTAGCCATTAACGCAGCGTGTTAGCCTCTTTACAAATCTGCTATGATGCTACCTCTAGTATTTTCATTTACATGCCTTTTAATAATTGTACCATTGTAATGCCCACTGTAGCTAGTGGTAGAGCTATCACCCACAGTAGGATCCATTTTAGAGCACAACATCTATCATTTTGTCTCACTTGATTATTTACATTTCATATTTTATTGTACCTATATTTCCTATATACTATAAACAAAAACAAGGTTGATCAAATACATAATCAGATTTATTATTCTCAAACCAAGCGATGCGGAATGTATGTTCCAACAAACTCCCCCTTTTGATAAAAACAAATTCTCTAATAAGAAATAATTCATTTTAAATTAGAGTTGTGTTTATAGTATAGTGTGGTAAGTGATAATCGTGAGAAAATAGGTTCTTGGAGTGATGTGAAACGAGTACATAGTAATGTTCATATTCTAGATGTGCCCCTCCTATATAGATGCTCCTCCTACTCATACTGGTGCTATAAGTTACTCCCATAGAGTATTAGACTTCTCAGTTTATTCTCCTATGTTTGGTGTTATCAAAAGATGGTTGAGGTGAGTATAATTATGAAATATATTTGATACGTAAAATTTAGAATATAAATTTTCTTCAAATTCTCCGAACTATAGGCAAGAGTACCTATCTTTCATAGTATAGGATATTTTAAAAAGAATATATCAAGTGTCATATTCCACGGGGTTGTTGAGTACTTCTACTCACGCACATTATTATTATTTTATTGAAAGAATAAAGTAAATTTTGTAAAAGAAATAATAAAATATAAAGAAGAGAAGCATTTGATCATGAATCAATCTATATAAAATCAATCAGTGAAACTAAAATTCAAAAGTATTTGATGCAAATAACTCGAATATGGAGGTTCCCAAATCATGATAGCACCTCTCTCGAGGAATACTCCCAACTAATCATAGGTTGATCGATTAAGACCATTCGGTCAGTCGAAACCCCTAAGCTTACTTTACGATGTGAACCCCACTATTGGATTTGACTCCATTTCTGAAGATTTATGTCATCCTCTCTCGAGGGGTGCATGCAACTCCTTTCACCGATGAGTGATCATCTTGTATTCATGGATCTCTCGATCAACTAGAATACGTATCTAAATTGACTATCATATACTAAAAATATGAAATCAATAGTTTAAAAATCAAAGGTGAATCGAGCTTTCTAAATCAAAGCTTATGGAAATAAAAAGATTACATAATTAATTAGCTAAAGATATCATCCGATCAAATGCCAAAAAAATTAGCTGGACATGTTAAAAAAATAATAGTTTTATAAATAAGAAAGGAATTACAAATTGCAAGAAACGTAAATTCTATACTCGGAATTAAAATTACAAGACATAAAGTTAAATGCATGAAAAGGAAATTACACTAAAATTGCAGAAAACTAAGCTAAAGGTGATGCACTCGAAGCAAGGACTGGATGAGGATTACTTGGCAGCAGTTGGCTTTTATAGCTGAAGTTGGGGAGTCATGCCCTTGGTCACGCCCGTGTCCAAGAGTGTGTCTGGGAATAACTTCAACCTTAAAAACTCCAGGAATGTTGAACAAGAAACCACCAAAATTGATGTAACTCGAAGTTACATGCCCTTGGGCATGCACGTGATCTAGGGTGTGTCAGTCTGGATCTAGAACGACAGCAAACAACATGATCTGGAGTAAATTCAGTAGTTTCTCAAAGCGATGCGGGCGTGTCATGGGTGACACGGGTGTGACATGGTGGCAGCAGTAATGAGCGTAACGGCGGGCTTGATAGTGATCCAAATGCAAGAAATGCTACCGCCACGCGGTAGCAATAACGCCAGTGGTAGCTCGAATTAATTAGGAGAGTCAGTTGTTTGCCGGAAATCCACAACCTCTCCAGCCAGAATGACCCTTCCCAGTGGTCTCAGCTTTTGGAGACCGCCCAGATCGCCAGCCTCAGCTCCAAATTTCTCGTCTAAAGTCCCATGCGGTCAAGATTTTGGAGACCGCCAGACCGGGCGGTCTGGTTCTTTTTTCTCTTATCTCTGCCCTAGCTCTCCTATATCCCGGGTAGCCCATAATTTTATCTGCCCGTTTGGCAGCCTCCTCTTCTATAAATAAGGGGGTAGGGGTACCTGAAATGGGAATTTTGCTTCGAGGCTCAAGCTCACAACCTGTGTAAGTGGTCTCGAATTCTGTCACTTTTCTACCTCTTCCTCTGACCTGTTCTGGCTTTTCATCTTGTAACCTCTTTTGAGATTAATTGAAACAGTTTTCTCGTCAGAGGTCTCCCCTCTGGCATCTTTTGTCTCAAGTAACTTGCAGTTCACAGTTTTCTCCATCCCCTCTCTAGTGTGAGTTTTGGAGGAACATTTTTTTGTACCAACAGAACAAACACGTGACCTTCAGATTTGAAGTGTTCAGGTGAAATCAGTAGACTTTTTGAGATGTCAGACCGCGAAGGTCAGACCGGTCAGTTCACCGGCGTTCTCCCTATTCTGTGAGTGCAACCTCTTTAGAAGCCCTTGAGCTTTGAATAGAGCTTCACCTCGCTCAAGCCCACCGGGAGGCCGCTCAAGCCCGTCAGGAGACCGCTCAGCAGATTGAATCCATGAATCAATTACTGTCTGAGCTCTCCAAAAGGTTGCTGCCTCAAGCCGATTAGGTCGTGACCCTTGATCAGTTGGCCACCGGTCAGGCACTAGACTGCGTGAACCCTCAGCCCGCTGCTCCCTTGTGGTCTCAGAATGAGGAATTTGCCGCCCGTCAGGCCTTTCTTAGGGAATCAGCCCAGGGATCTCCAGCTCGAGCCCTAAATTTCCAAGAGGATTATGTCTATCCTCCATCCCCCGTTGCTGCCCCTTTTGTTCCTTCTGGTGATTATGGGGCAGAATATCCCTCTCCTTTTTCCGACGGGATCCATTGGGAGCCGACTCCCCATGGTTTTAGAGACCCAAGAATGCCTATGTTTACTGGAGATAGTGATCCCAGTTCCCATCTTCAAGCCTTTGAGTCTGCAGTCGCTCTGAGAACTCTCTCAGATGTAATGAGGTGCAAATTGTTGATCACCTCCCTGGATGGATAGGCAAGGGAGTGGTTCTATAATCTACCTCCCCAATCCATCTCTTGCTTCACAGTTCTGAAGCAGGAGCTTCTTCTGAGGTTTTCCACCTCAAAGAAGAGGAAGAGTGGTCTTGCGGCCCTCTTCAAAATCAAGCAGAATGAAGGCAAGACTACAACTCGCTTTATTGTCCATTTTCAGAGAGAGATTCTAGGAATAAAGGATGTTGATCCCTCGTTATATCTAGTCTCCTTGGTAAATGGCCTGCAGGAGGGACCTCTGAAGTTTGAAGCCATAACCAAAGAGCGGAGCTCTTACCAGGAACTAATCAGTATTGCGAATAGGTTCATAGAAGGGGAAGTAAATAATCCCGTCTATGTTTCCAATTTAACATGCAAGGCAGTTCAGAAAGGCTCTGCAGGTTTTCCTCCAGTCCCTCTGTCGTCAAAGCCGCCGCGTCAAGAATTCCAACCTCCAGCTCAAAGGGGAAGGAATTTTCGTCACCATCGTCCTTATCAGGGGCATCAGCAGTTCCAACCACAAGTGCCATTATTACCTGCTCCAGTCATTCCAGCTCCTCAGCAAGCTCCAATCCAACAAATTCACTTTATTCAGCCTCCTCCCACGCTCCCTCAGCATTCCTATAATGATTCTCAAGAATCATTCACCGAACTCAACATCCCAATGAGTGAGGTGATTCAGATTCTCCAGAAGCAGCCTTTTTATAAAAGGCCAGCTTCCATGCAATCCGACCCAAAGTACAGGAACTATTCTCTCTATTGTGAGCATCATAGGGAGAAAGGTCATCTGATAGAGAATTGCAGAGCCATCCGAATGTTAGTAGAGAAGCTTGTGAAGGAAGGGAAGCTGCAAGGGCTGTTGCAAAATGTTGATCCTTCTAAAGCCTCCACCTCCAAGAGTAAGGAGGTGGCAGAAGTCCATTGGGAATGTGAGGAGGTTGATGACGTTTGCCATCTTGGCAATGTCGGCTATCCTAGTGAATGCGTGGATGCAAATGATGAAGGAACTTTGGGTTATCTTTTTTGCATCCATGGGGGAGCAGGCCTAGAGTCTTCAAAGAAGGCTAGCATGGCCAGAGTTTTCATATCAGAGGTTGCCGCTACCTCATCCTTTGCTCCTGTCCAAGGAACGGTCACTTTTAGTCAAGAAGATCTTCCTCATACTGCCAATCCTTTCAATGGCGCAGTCATTATAAAGGCAGTCATTGAAAACTGTACAGTGGAAAATATTTTGATCGATACCGGGAGTTCGGTAAATCTTCTCTTCAAACCAGTTTTGAGGACCTGAAAACTGGGAAGACTCTTCTTTCCACCGAAGGGCCACTCTATGGTTTCTCTGGGGAGAAAAAAGAAGTGGAAGGAAATGCCACGCTCTCAGTGACGCTTGGAGGCATCACAAAATTAGTCAAATTAATAGTCGTTGAAGCTCCGAGTAGCTACAACGCAATTTTTGGGAGGCCCATCCTGAATGAATATCAAGCGGTAGTTTCCACTTATCACCTCACAGTGAAGTTTGCTCTGAATGGCAAATAATATCGGATCAGGAGCGATCCGAGGAAAGCCCAAGAATGCTACGTCAAATCAATTAATATGACTGAATCCTTTCCCCCTCAGGTAGCTGAGACGTCTTCAGCTCCTCAAGATCCTAACTCTGCAAAAGCTGAAGAAGAAAGTCGTGGAAGAAGAAGCAAGGGATGGAGTTCGCTTGGAACCTGCCCAGACAACTCAAGCTGTGCCCATGGGTGATGAAGATGAAAGCAAGAATCTTTCAATCAATGCTGAATTACACGAAGTTGAGAAGAATCAATTCATCTCATGCCTACTGCAAAATCTGGATATATTTGCTTGGTCAGCAGATGATATGCCAGGAGTTGATCCAGACGTCACTTGCCATCATCTTAATATTGATCCAGCTTTTACTCCGGTGAAGCAAAAGAAAAGAGCGATTGTAATGACCTTAGCTCAACCAATCTGGGAGGAGGTGCAAAAGCTTCTCAAAGCTAATTTTGTTAAGGAAATTCAATACCCAGAGTGGGTATCAAATGTTGTAATGCTGAAAAAAGCTTTTGGAAAATGGAGAATGTGTGTGGACTTTACCAAACTTAATAAATCTTGCCCTAAAGATTGTTACCCCTTGCCTCAGATAGATTCTTTAGTTGATTTTGCGGTTGGGTATTAATGTCTGAGTTTTTTAGATGCATTCTCTGGTTATCACCAAATAAGAATGCATAATCCCGATATCCCTCACACCTCATTCATCACGAATGATAATTGCTTCTGCTATCTCGTAATGTCTTTCGAGCTAAAGAATGTTGGTGACACTTATCAGAAAATGATGGACACCATCTTTAAAACTCAAAAGGGAGAAATTTAGAAGTTTACGTTGATGATCTTCTAATTAAAAACAATCTTTTCTCAGCTCACCTTAACGACTTGAATGAAAGTTTTTCAACACTCCGAGCCTTTAATATGAGGTTGAATCCTTTGAAATGCATTTTCGGAGCTAGTAAAGGAAAGTTTCTCGGCCATATCCTTACTCCGGAAGATTTAGAACCAAATCCTGATAAAGTGAATGCTATTCTGGAAATGACACCTCCCAAGACCCTAAGGAAGTTCAACAGTTGGGTGGGAGGATGGCAGGCTTGAGCCATTTTATCTCCCATTCATGTGATAAGAGTGCTCCTTTCTTCAAAACTCTCCGTGGAGGAGCTAAATTTGAGTGGACAAAAGAGTGTGATGATGTGTTTGATCTGCTCAAAAAACTGCTCATGTCCACCCTTTAATCCAAAGCCCGAGAGAAGTATTAGATCTCTTTTTGTATCTGGGAGGCGGTTCTGATGCTATCAGCTCCGTGTTGGTAAGGAAGGAAAAGAAGAAGCAATATCCAGTTTATTATGTGAGTAAAGTCTTGAAGGATGCGGAAGTTTGGTACCCGGTCCTTGAGAAGTTAGACTTGATGCATGTGGTTTCAGCACGAAGGTTAAGGCCTTACTTCCAGGCTCATTCTATTCAGGCCGTCACTGATCTTCCATTAACGAACATTTTGGAAAAGCCAGAACATTCAGGTAGATTGGCAAAATGGGCGATAAAACTCAGTGAGTTTGATATCTCCTACATTCCTAGAGTGGCGATCAAAGCTCAAGTGCTAGCAGATTTTATGATTGATGCTAAGGAAGTTAGCTCTGAAAAAGAGATTGGAATTTCTTTAGCTTGGAAAATTTACGTGGATGGAGCTTCCGAGATAAATTCGTCAGGAGCTAGAATTGTGTTAATTAATCCCAATAGGGTTAGATTGGATCAAGCTCTCAAATTCTATTTCCCAACAACAAACAATCAAGCGGAGTATAAAACTTTGCTCGTCGGCCTCAGGTTTGCAAGAGAGCTAGGGATTGAAGATGTGCAAGTTAATATCGATTCTCTGGTGATGTCGTCTCAAGTAAATGGAACCTATGAAACTAGAGACTCTATTTTAAAGCAATATCAAATGCTGGTGAAGATTGAGATAAGAAAGTTCAAAAGCTTTACTATTCAGCACATTCTGAGGGAAGAGAACTTGGAAGCTGACGAGTTGGCCAAATTCGGTCTCCTTTCAGGAGGAACTACTTTAGAACTATTTCATCCAGCTATTGAAGAAGGAGACATCATGCTAATTGATCAACGACCATCCTGGATTGATCCTTTTGTTCTCTATCTCTCAAGTGGAGAATTCCACCCATCTGTAAAAGATAAAAAGTGATTTAAGTTAAAGGCAGCTTACTATTATCTTGTTGCAGGAACCCTCTACAGGAAAACATTTCTATCACCTCTGGCAAGATGTGTCTCTGAAGAGGAAATTCCCATTATTCCATGAGAAGTACATTCGGGAGAGTGCGACAGTCACTCTGGAGCTAGAACCTTAGAAAAGAGGATTCTAAGGCAATGTTATTTCTGGCCTCAAATGAGGAAAGATGCAGAGAAATTCGCCAAAAAGTGTGTCCAATGCCAGAAGTTCGCTCCTCTTCAGCATCAACTAGCTCAACAACTTAAGTCAATAACAACCCCATGGCCATTTGTAGTTTAGGGAATGGATTTGATCAGACCTTTTACTTTAGCTAGTGGCCAACGCAAGTTCATTCTAGTGATGATTGATTATTTCAGCAAATGGATTGAGGCAAAGGCACTAGCTAACACTACTACTCAAGTTGTGAAGAATTTATCTGGGGAGAGATAGTATGCAGGCATGGAATTCCAATGGAAATTATCATAGATAATGGTCCTTAGTTTAACAACTCCAATCTGATAAATTTCTATGATCAAATTAGCACCGAGTTGCGGTTCGCCTCTGTGCATCATCCATGAAGTAACGGGCAAGTAGAAGCTGTTAACAAATTGATAATCAACCTCTTAAAGAAAAAAGTGGAAAATCTCCGAGGCAATTGGGCTGAACAGTTACCTTCAGTACTCTGGGCTCTGAGAACGAATCCAACCTCAGCTACTGGTGAAACTCCTTTCAAATTATCTCATGGCTCGGAAGTTCTCATTCTCGTTGAGTTTGAAGTTAAAAGTCCAAGGGTGTTACTATCTCAACAACATCAAGATGATTGGATGGAAGGAAATGATGAAGAATTGAAATGCAGTCTTGATCTCATTGAAGAGCTGAGGGATACAATAACAATTAGGCAAGTAGAAGTAAAAAGAAGAATGGCCAAATATTTTGACAAGAATGTTCGAGTCAAAGAGTTTGTTGCTGGTGATCTCATCCTCAAGAAAGTTGATGTAGCAGCAAGATCTGGCTCGGTGGGAAGCTGAACTCTATTGGATAGGGCCATTCATTATTAAAGAAGCGCTCAAGAATGGAGCTTATCGTCTCCAAACTTATGAAGGGGAAGATTTATCTCACACTTGGAGTGGAGATGATCTCAAGCGCTTCTTTTCTTAGAAATTTGTATTCTTTCCCGTCTTTCTTCTTTTCCTTCATTTTTTGCAAGCATTATGATATGGTTGTAACCTCTTGCATTACGTATATTGGAAAGGAAGAATGAAGGATATATTGACTGACTATCAAAGGCTAAAGATCCTACCAAACGAGATATCGACGGATCCTACTTGCTCCCCCCTCGACTTGAAGCTCGAGATATAAATCTACCATGACCACAAGTAGCGGGGAGATTTTGCACTTGTGTAGTAGTAGCTTGCCAAGCTCGTGCGGAGGAACTTTTGGATGTCGGGTCCTTGCCAATATCTGACACACCCCCTGCATCAAGGGAGGTCTGGGTGAATGTCTAGCTCTGTTATGCATTTCAGGACATTGTTATGATCTTTTAGGGAAAGCAATGTCGGTATGGCCTCCGCGGCATAACCACACCTGCCCTATGAATCATCATGCCCTGTAACCTTTGAATACTCATTGGTGTAAGGATAACCAAGAGAAGGCTGGTTGAATCTATGGCCGTTTTCAGAACCCTTAAGTGGCTAGGGTGTTACAATCTTAATGATCTCTTGAGGAAAACAATGTCGGTAATACCTCCGCGGCATAACCACACCTACCCTTTTGATCATTTGGAGTTGTCCACCTCTCTCTCTCTATCTTTCTTTCTTAAAACATTAGAATTATGATGATCTTTTGAGGAAAGCAATACTGGCATAGCCGCACCTGCCCTTTAGATCATTACAAATTCTATCTATCAAGCCTTTATTTTGAAGGAGCGGTCTGAGGTTTATGGAGACCGCTGATCTCAGTGTTGGATTGTTTTGGGAATATGGCGGTCTAGAGCAATTGAGACCGCCACCTAAAGTTCTTTAAGACCTTATAAAACTCTTAAATGGTCAAGCAACAGATCCTTGATTATTCTCTTATATGATCATATGACTTCAAATAATCTATTTTTATAATAATTGATCTGAAAAGTATGAGATCGCCTGGTTATTCGACCTCAGGAGCATTTGGGAATCATTATTTTTCAAATTATGGTTTGTATCTCTACAGGTCTTGGAAGCTAAAATAGCAATCTGAAAAATAGGAGAACGCTGGTCATTTTCTTTGAAAGGACCATTTCTATCTGAATATCATCCAAGGAAGAAGCGGTCTGAATCATTGAAGATCGCCACTTTTGTTCTTGTTAGAGGCTATTTCGGAATCAACATTTGTGGATTATGATTTTTATCTCTGAAGATCTTAAAAGTTCAAGATTGCAATGTGACAAGCGATCTCATACAGGTCATCATAAATCTTGTACAAATTTCCATCATGCTTCAGGTGGTTTAACAGTTGCGAGACCGCTACTATCGATTATTATTCTTTAACTATTATGGAACATTCTCTTATATGATCATTTATTCGAGCTCAACACGACCTAAAAGCATTGAGATCGAATGTTATTTTCTATCTCATAAAATCTAGACCCCTGAGACGAGGACTTGATGAAAGCTATCGCCAAGATGAGTTATTCAATAAAGACCGCAAATTGTGAAAATTAGTTCATTCGCAGAAAGAAAATGATCGACATAAACACAGGTAAATATAAGCATTCATCCACAAGAGAGAGGTATGTCAAATTTCCATTTATATTTCATAGTTGTTACACTATTCATCCGATCTCAATACCAGTGATCGGAAAAGTACAATAAACAATTACAAAAGAAATATCTATTTGCTTCTTGATCTTTTCGGAGACCGCTCATCCGACGAAGAAGAGTCGGTCTCGTCTAAAGATTCTTCCAAATCTCCGGGAGAAATTTTAGATCCGGAACTTGAGTCTGCGGCAGAACTTGTATCATTGTTTGCAATATACTGGCTTCCGCTCGCTTCATCAACATTTTCTTCAATATCAACATCAACTTCTTCCCTTTCTCCTTCAGCAGCGACCTCACCTGTCGTGATCGACTGTTCATCTATTACTCTTGCTGCATCTTGGAAGACGTCAGCGAACTTAACATCTTTATACTCATCAACAAAAGCACTGCGTGCACGAAGCTTGTAGATCGTCTGCTTTGCGGTCTCCTTTACATGATGCATCAAGGCATTTTGGAAATCTTCATTATCCGAATCATATGCTCCTTTATTTGATCGCTGCAAGAGAAAGAATGGTTAGATCGCGCGGTCACAAGAAAAGGACTGATACAAAGATGGAAATCTCAGGTAAAAGTTTTACCTTTAACTCTTCCTGCAGGCATTCGTTCTCCCGTAGGGTACCTCAAATAGATCGCCCCATATGATGATTCAATACCATGCTCCTGGCGGTCTCTTGCGCGCAGATGTCAGGGAGCATATCAGTCTTGATATTGTAGGCTTCTCTGGCATTACTCTTTCCTTAAAGGGCAGCAGTGACCGCAAAGGCATGGCGCGTCAGCTTCCCGCCCCATAGGGGGATATCGATGGATACCTTTACATTCTTGCCCTTTGCGCCCCACTTGAGAAGGGGTTTTCCTTTAGTATTTTCATTTTCTTTGAGAAGCTGATCAGAGGAAAGGGCTCATTAGGGGTCTCAGGTCCACCACCAAAGCCCGCGATCTCGCGTTCGCGGTCTTTTTTCTTCCTTTGCTCTCTTTGGGTAAGCACTTCAGGTGGTGCCACTGGATCGTTCACAGGAACAACAAAGGACGATGAAGAGAAAACAATTAGAAAAAATAAGAGAGAAATTATGATGAGATCGCAGTAGGCTGTGGATAGAAATACTTTCTCTCTTCTGGCGAGATCGCATCGATCTGAGGCCAGATCGGCAGGTAGTGAACAAGATCAAGGCGCTTGCCTGCCAGAAAGACCAAGATCTCAAGCTCGCCTTCTGTGAAAAACATCAATTTTCTGAAGGCTTTTTTTGCTCGCGGAGAGGGTTGGCTACTGAGACCGCCAAGATCGCCTTCAAAGACTAAATATCTCTCAGTCCAAAAAGGGATCTTATTAAGGAGATTCAAAACTTTTATTCCATTGCAAGAAAAATATACTAATCCTTTAAACACGTCTTTCTTCTGTCCTTCTTTCAGCGACTTCACGGTGAAGGTCGCGCAGAAAAGAGCCATGGAGAACTTTATTTTTTCTGATATCAAATAATTTACAAAAACATTCATGAGGCCGATTGAGTTGGGAGGTAACTGGGCGAGCACAAAGCCATAGTATTCCATCACTTCCAGGATTTCCCAAGGAGAGGCAATTTCAGACTGTACTCAAAATGATAGATAGGGATTATGTACTTATTCTCTTCTCCAAAGCTTAATCCTTCGCCCTCCATTGGAGGTCTCACCACGATCTGGCTCTGTATCATATGCTTCGCTAGAAAAGACAAATATTCATCCTTTGAAAGATTTGAAGACTTGTGATCGACAGTTAAGAAAGTTTCAGCTGAAGAAGCTCGGAAGGACACCATTATGAGAGACTGCTGAGATCGGTGTTTTGGTCGCATACAAGAAGACATAAAATGAAGAAGTTAAATCTAGCTATTTATAAAAAGGAAGGGAGAAATCATAATCATTACAAATTTATGAGACCGCCCAGGAAGCACGCCAGACCGTTGAACCTGCTGAGGAATTAAAATGCAGCATACAATAGTTTCGATCTCAAAAAGAAGATATCGCAATAATCATCTAAATAAGCAACACAGAAATAAGCAAAGTAACGAGATCGACATCACATCAATTAAGGAGATCGCATCAAATCAAGGTCAAATTATCACAAATATATTACAGGATCAAATTATTCAGAATCATCGTTTCAAGACCGCTTGAAATAAAAAAAAATGAATATTTATCTCCTCAGCTGGCGCTTTCTTTCGATGAAGGTTGCAACGTCTTGCATCTCATTAACAGCCGACAGAGCGATCGCTAAACTTTGGTTTGCTGACATTACAGTACGGTGGATCTTAGCAACCTCCCTATCTACCTGCTCCATGGTATAACCATGATTTCTGAGGTCAGCTTTTCTTCTGGGTGACCACCATAATTTCCTGGTTTCATCACCATGAAAGTAGAGCCAGCTCTGAGAGAGGCTCCCTTAGCGATCAATGCTGCAGACTTCCCATTATAATAATCTACATCTCTTTCTGCCCTGCGGAGCATCCTGGTAAGGTCGCCAATCTTTAGCTCGCTTTCTTCGCGAACTTTCTTTTCTTTGGCTCGCAGCCTCTCTTCAACATCAGTGGTCAATACACGAAGCCGATCCTCAAGAGCCCGCTCCCGAGCCCGCATTGTTCTAACATCCTCAAAAATAGGTTTGAGGACATCAGCAAACTGAGGAGGTAAAATCAACGCATGCTGCTGAATTTCTCCCTCTTCAGGAGTTTTGTCGGTCTCATCAGCATCTGCAGTCAGATGAAAAGAGCAGTTAGTCTAGCCTCAAACAAAGCAAAAATGAAAGAGCTCGTGCAAGGAGAAATACTCGAAAAGATTCAAGACCGCTGCCACGTAAATTATTTTCAATATCTTTTGTGACCGCAGGGTCCACGGGCAGCAAAAGGCGGTCTGACCCCCTAAAGCGCTCGAGGTTCATTCTTTCCAATTCCCTCTTCTGCGACCTCTCTCCCTCTTTTCGCCTTCTTTTTAATTCTGCATTACTAACGAGGATGTCATCAGTTTTGATAATGACAATCTCACATCATCTTTTTGGAGATCTAGGTCGAGGAGCAGTCAATGGAAAGAATTCGAGAGGCCACACGTCAGACCGCCAGTTAGCGTGGTCTTACCTTATTTAATCTGCTGGATCCATTCTATCTCCTCTCCTTCACCTTCGATGACCTTCTTCTTTTTCTTCTTTTTCTAATTCTTCTTTTCTTTTTCTTTGGTGACCTGCGCCGCTTTTTCTTCTTCTCTTTTCTTATCAGCAGCGATCTTAGCTGCTTTCACCTCTTCTTTTTTCTTCTACTCAGTAGCAATTTGCGTTACCTTTAACTCTTCCTCCAGCTTCTCGGCAGTGATCTGCTTCGCCTTGTCCTCTTTCTTCTCCTTCTCTTCCTTCTCCTTCCTCTTCGCCTCAGCCATTTGCCTGATCTCCTCTTCCGCGATCTTCTTCTTTTGCTCCTCGGCGGCCTCTCGAAGGCTCTCTGATTCAAAAGGATCGATCACCAACAAGATCATGCGGACAAGGTGTAAGACCCCAGTTTTCAAGTGCACTAAA
The DNA here is from genome assembly GCA_033032865.1 of Dactylorhiza incarnata. Classification (NCBI taxonomy): domain Eukaryota; kingdom Viridiplantae; phylum Streptophyta; class Magnoliopsida; order Asparagales; family Orchidaceae; genus Dactylorhiza; species Dactylorhiza incarnata. Next base: position 33,157 of record JAWHQI010002063.1, on the reverse strand, counting down.
TTCAAAAGGTTTTGAAGTCTTGGAGCTAGCGTCAAGCGCTAGTGCTAGTACCGACGGTAACTCGAATGGACTTATGCGTGTCGTTGACGAGTCGACTACGAGTCGATGAGTCAATGAGTCAGCGGGATCAGGAGTCGATCGACGGGACCAGGGCCCGATCGACGGGAGCGAGCGCCAGGAGCTAGTTCTTGTGTCGGCGGTAGCTCTTATCGTAGAAATTAGTAGCATATAGACGAAGGGACTTGTGTGTATCATCGAAAACATCAGGACGCCTCATTGAATGCTAGCGTCGGTGGTAGCGCTAGCCCTAGCGATAGCTTTCTCGATGATTGTGTCCCGATGAATGTATTCTGACGAACCGTGTTGAATGCAAGTGAATTCATCGACGAATGATAGAGCAGGCGGTAGCGCTAGAGCTAGCGGTAGTGTCCTAAAGCGGTACCGACTCTGGGCTAGCGCCAGGCGCTAGTAGCTAGAGCCGACAGTAGCAGAAAAGTATATATGGGCTGGTTTTCGGCTTTCCTTCTCATTTTTTGAGGAATCCTCTGCCTTTTTAAGAGAGGTAGGCTGAGAGCTTGGGAAGGAGACCAGTTGGGACGAATCCACGAAGGAGATCCTGCGTACTTATGCCATTGTCGACTCCGAGGAGAGGAAGCTATTTCATCAAGTTCCCTCCGGATCAAGTGCAGATATATGGCACGAAAATGAGCTTCGGGGGTAACGATTCTCCTCCCTACATCTTTGGACATGTGCGTCCTTTGATTTGCATAATTTGGAAGACTTCTACTAATTAGTAGATGGGTTCTTCTGGTGGGTTGATGTTATCCCCACAAGAATTTGCATATAGAGTCCGGAATCAAAGTACGGACATAAGCATACTGTGTGAAGCCCATCTGGAGAGGTTGGTCTGGATTGGTGATGTTGCTTGTTGCGTGCTGGAGAAGACTCTGTGATATATTCAATGTCTTTTGGGTTCTGAGTACTGAGATGTGCTGTGAGGAATTCTGGAGGAGTTTCCCAGACAATACCCAAAAAAAGGTAGCAGAACTGGGTTCTATTACTAGCGTCGGGCGATAGCGTTTGCGCCGGCGCTAGCGCCAGTGATCCTTGAGATCGTGCGGTTTGATGGCCAATTGCCCTGGGGGCTGGGGCGATGACCCCGTGAGGTCGTCTATGTGATCGGGCCAAGGTGAAAGCTTACCTGCATCGTGTAGAGTTGATCACGATGATTGAGCACGGGCCTAGCTGATCTGAATCCATCCATAGTGATGATGAAGAGGTCGACCCTCGGTGCACCGGACTATAGAAGAATGCCAAAAAACATTGGTTTGTACGGCTTAGCTCAAATGTTCATCCAAGTTGAAAAAGGACTTGTGGATGGAGTGTGCTTTGAGAGCACAATACGTGTGGCTGAGAGTCGACGTATTTGGTGATTGTTTATATATGGTGCTTAGACGCACCTATGAAATATATATATGCTGCTATTGCTTGCTTGAAGGGAAGGAGTACCACCGCCCCGGTCAAGGGGTGGGGTCGTTATATCTGGTTCAGCTAAAGCTGACCAGTTGCCTGTTTTCCCACTCTTTTGGTGGATTTATTTGTACAGGTCCGGGCGAGACTAGCGGGAAATAGCGGGTTGAAGCCCCTGTTGCTATATTATGCTTGTCCTTTTAGGCAAAGTTGTTATGTTTACTATTTTTCATGTGTGGTCGGCCTGCGAGCCGATGTTTGTAAGTCACCTAGTTGATGTAAACATGTTTATAAACAAACCTTGTTGTATTTTCATTCCCTGTAAATAAGTGGACAAGTTGTGAACTGGTTTTACCTTAATAAATTAAATGCTTCCGTTGTACGACTCTGTGTGCTGAGATGGTTATGTTCTTAACTATTTGAAACTAATTCAGTAACGCGCTCTTCTGTTCGTTTAATATGGTGTGGGGTCCCGGACGGATCTACTGCTATATTCTATATAACAGGGCGGGTATTAAAAATTGGTATCAGCTACGAGCCTCGATCCCTTTCTGTCTGAATTCGTGGTCGAATTCTTTTAAGGGGTGGTGAGTATGTGTGTGCGTCACCGTTAAGACATGTAAACAACCAGTAACTGTCCACTTTAGGAATGAATTACAAGTATGATTGTAGCATTGTGATGGAACTTGTGTGTTCCTTTGTTGATCCATGTTATCTTTTATTCGCTAATTATGTTGTGTGCACATGTATAGGCATCTGGGAGTGGAGCGGGGACGTTTCAACCCCCACGTTCGACTGCGAGCAGTGCACTAGCTGAGGTGCCTACTCCTCCTTCTACTGAGACGGTGAGGATGGTAGCTGAAGCGGTGTTCTCTATGTTCACTGCACAACCTGGAGGGCATCTCCCTGGACAGCCTCCTACCCTCGGGGTGGCTCCGGTGCCGGTTGTGGCAGCTAAACCTGTAGTTGAAAGACCAGTGCCGGTGAGGGCACGAAGCGTTCCGGACCAACAGCTGCAGTGCTTTCTGAGTTTCCACCCTCCGACGTTCACGGGAGCTGGAACCCCGACTCAAGCTGAGGATTGGCTATCGAGAGTGAGAAAAACCTTGAAGGACACTGATACGAAGGATGGTCAGAAGGTTACATTGGCAACCTTCCTCCTTGATGGGGAGGCGCAGCTGTGGTGGGATGAGTTGAAGTTGCATCAGCTAGCAGGTAGGCAGCTGACAGACATCTCTTTTGAAGAGTTTCCGAGATTGTTGTTGGCGCGATATCTCCCTCCTGCTCAACAGATTGAGATGGAGAACCAGTTCAACCATCTAACTCAAGGTGATAGTATGATTGATGACTATCTGCATGAGTTTACCGGTTGGGTAGGTACGCAGGCGCGACATTTGCAGATGAAGCTCGTAAGACTAATCGGTTTTATAAAGGGCTGCGGGAGGAATTGTTGTTCCTTCTGTCGGGGCCAATGACGCAAGGGTTTATGACCCTGGTCAATACGGCTCATTCCTTGGAGAAGGACATGAAGCGGTCCCAAAGTAGGAAGGATTTAGCTGTGGTAAAGCCAGAGTTCAAAGTACCGATCTCTGCGAGGTCTGGGCAAGGCAGATGGAGAAAAAGAGTGAGACCTTTTGGGTCAGCCCAATCTGCTGCATCGGGACTGACGATTGGGCGAGGCCCACTCATCTGTTATAACTGTGGCAAACCGAGGCATTATGCTAGTGACTGTCGCAGCAGCAAGAAGGCAGTTGCGGAATATGCAGCAGAGAAAGGAAAGGCGATGGAATCAACTGCTTCCCATGCTGTTCCAGCCCAGCCTAGGGTGTACAACCTTGGCCAGCAGGAGGCCATAAAGCAAAGTGATGTGGTGACAGGTATGCGTTAGTATACAACTTTTGTTGCTTTTTATACTTCATACCTTGTGCATTGCTTGTTAACCTTGTGTGTATTAGGCTTTGTCCTAATATTAAATTTTCTGGCGAGAGCACTGTTTGATACGGGGGCTTCGCATTCCTTTCTCTCGGAGGCCTTCATACGATAACTTGGAGTGCCTTCGACTGTGATAAAGGAAATGTTAGATGTGATGTTACCCAATGGATGTTCTATCTGTGCGGATCAAGGTTGTGTTGTAAAGGTACGAATATGAAGTCAAGATTTTGATTTGTAAGCACTAATACTGCCGCTTTCGGAGTTCGATGTGATCTTTGGTATAGACTGGCTATCGGCGCAGCAGGCCTACATTGATTACACTTTGAAGGATGTCATACTGGGGAGGAATACCGAGCGGGCGACTACGTTTGCTGGTTTGCGTGGATTGAGCAAGACGTTGATGTCTGTTGTCCAAGTAGTCAAGGCAGTTCGGCAGGGAGCATAATTGTGTGTTATGCTAGTTGGAGCTGCAAAGCCTCAGCCCAGTCTGAGTGACATTCCTGTTATCTCAGAGTATCCAGATGTGTTTCCAAAAGATCTCCCTGGGGCGCCACCTCAGCGAGAGATTGACTTCACAATAGAGCTGGTGCTAGGTGACAAGCTTGTATCACGCTCTTCATACTGGATTTCGCTAAAGGAGATGGCAGATCGAATTGATGGTTCAGTTACAGGAGTTGCTAGAGCAAGGCTATGGCTTCGTTTGGTTGGGCATTTCACCTCCTTCGTTTGGAGCAAATGCCGCCAGACGGCGGGTAAACAAACGGGCGTCGGCGGCTTTTGCTCCGTTTGCACCCGCCGGACAGAGAAAAAGGCACCTAAATGGAGCGTTTCCATCCCCGCCTCCCCCCTCCGGTTCCAATGGTCCGTTTGGACCCGCCGGCTGCATCCGCCACCGCCGAACCAAATGAAGCCTATATACGCCCAAGTTCATGTTGAATTTGGTGAAGTGAAGTGGAGGTGACCGGGCGGTCTGAATTTACGTGACCACAGAGACTGCGCAGTCTATGTTAGTGATCTGCCGGTCTGGCTCTGCCGGTCTGTTCTGGCGGTCTGCTGGTTGGCCGGTCTGTTCTTGTTTGCTGCGGTCTGTTCCCGAGTTGTTCTGCTTGGTTGGCATGTTTTCTTTGTTGGAAGACCGGGCGGTCTGTTCTGTGTAACCGCTGTGTCCGGGCGGCTTATGCAGGTCGGTTTGGCGACTTGTCTGAAGTCGGCCAGTTGTCCTTGACTTGCTCTTGGAGATCTAGGGAAGGAGGGTCTTGTGTCCGCGCGGCTTGTGCGCGGTCTCGTGTTCACGCGACTTGTGCGCGATCTGTCTGCTGATCTGCGGTCTTGGACGGAAGGTTGTCCAAGTGGTCTGATCGCACGGTCTACTTTGTGAGACCGCTGGCGATCTGATAGGTGGTAATTGTATCTCTCCTGTGCGGCGACGACTTCCATCTACCCGCCTATAAATAGGGGTGCATGGCCCGTCATTTATAACGAGAACTGTAAGATCTAGAGCCTGGGTTAATTCGTGCGGTCTCAACTTTGAGGTCGGGCGGTCTCGGAAGCGAGTTGACTGTTTGTTGTGTTCGCAGGTTTGTGGTCAGCAGGTTGCGGTCTCCTTCCTTGGTGATTCCCAGCGGCTTGAATAAACAGTTCGGCAGCGGTCTGTCTGCGAACTGGTTTATGGTGTTCTAGTGCTGTTCGCATCGAGCTCAGCGATCAGGCGACCTTCAGCGGTTAGGCGATCTGAGTTGCGGTCTAGCGACAGCTGTTCTTCGTTCAATTCAATAAGCTCCAGTTCGTGCGGTCTGAGGTGGCGGTCTTGCAGTAAAGGCGGTCTGTCTGTTGTCTGTTCGCGCGGTCTCAGGTCAAGCCGGGCGATCTCTGGAGTCAAGCGGTCTGTGCGGTCTCTGCTTGTCAAGCCGCCAGATTTGTTTTTTGGTGTGTTTTGTTCTTCTCTCCTTCATGATTCTTATGAATCATGTCTTGCCATGTATGTCTCGCACTGTAATCAAGTATTGTGATTCAATAAAGTCTTTTGTGTTGTTGTGTGGCATTGTGGTTGTTTGGCTATAAGTCAGTTGATGCAACTCCTGCTTACTCCTAAACGATTCAAATAAAAAAATTTAACAGTTCATCCCCTTGGCGTGCTCCGGTCCTCTTTGTGAAGAAGAAGGATGGAAGCCTGGGTCTGTATATAGACTACCGTGAATTAAATAAGCTACCCGAGAAGAACAAGTATCCAATTCCTCAAATCGATGACTTGTTTGATCAGCTAGTTGGATCAACGGTGTATTCGAAGCTGGATCTTAAGTCTGACTACAACCAATTGCGGATTAGGGAGTGCGACACTCCCAAGACGACATTTAGTACCCGCTACAGGCATTATGAATTTACCGTTATGTCATTTGGACTGATGAATGCGCCATTAGTGTTCATGGATCTGATGAATAGGACCTTTAGAGAGTGTCTTGACCGATTTGTGATCATCTTTATTGACGATATTCTGGTATACTCTCAATCTGAAGATGAACACGTGATTCATTTACGTTTAGCTTTGGAGACCCTGCAACGGAGTCAGCTGTATGCCAAGTTCTCCAAGTGCGAGTTTTGGTTAGCCTCGGTGGCATTCCTTGGTCATGTGGTTAGTGGTGTGGGTATCACAATGGATCCGGCAAAAATAGTTGTTATCCATGAGTGGCCCGTTTTGACGACAATAGCAGAAGTCAGGAGTTTCCTTGGACTAGCCGGCTACTGTCGGTGCTTCGTGGAGAACTTTTCGCGGATTGCCTTCCTCTCACGACCTTGACAAGGAAAGATCAGAAGTTCATTTGGTCACCGGCGTGTGCACGAGCTTTTGAGAAGTTAAAGAGTCATCTAACCACGACACCAAAATTGTGTTTGCCATGTGGTACAGAAGGCTATGAAATATACAGCGATGCGTCAGGGAGAGGCTTAGGCTGCGTACTTCTTCAGAATGATCAAGTGATAGCTTATGTCTCTCGCCAATTGAAAGTGCATGAGCGGAATTACCCGGTCCACGACTTGGAGTTGGCGGCCGTGATCTTCGCTCTGAAATTTTGGCGGCATTACTTGTATGGCGTGAAGGTTGGTATCTTTACCGACCATAAGAGCCTAAAGTATCTGTTAAACTAGAAAAAGATCAATATGCGACAGCGAAGGTGGATGGAGTTCTTAGGGGACTACACTTTCGAGATACACTATACTCCCGGGATAGGAAATGTCATTGTAGATGCTTTGAGCTAGAGGGATTCAGCTCAGGCCAGATGGATTCAGATGTATAATTCGCGTCTGATCAGGGACTTGGAAACCTTAGAGATCTCCGGTGTGGGGAGAAGTTCTAGTGCGAGTGCGTGCTTGAACTGGACGGAGGTGCAATGCAACCACGCGGACAGAATACGACAGGCCCTGGAGCTTGATTTGAGCATGCAGCACTACTTGGCAGAGACTGGGGATGGGTCTGTTGCAGATTTTGTGTTGGATGACAGTCTTATGTGGAAAGACGGATGGTTGTGCATCCCAAATGTGGGCAAATTGAGGGAGGAATTAATGTAAGAGAAACACTTCACAAAATACTCAATTCACCCGGGGAGCACAAAAATGTACCAAGACATGAAAATGTTGTTTTGGTGGCCAGGTTTGAAGAAGGGCATCGCCCTTTACGTGGCAAAGTGTAAAACTTGCGCACTGGTGAAGTCCGAATGTCAGAAACCTGGTGGGTTCCTGAAGTCGTTGCCCGTGCCGGAATGGAAATTTGATGACATTTTGAAGGATTTCGTGCACGGTTTGCCGAGATCACAGAATGGGAATGATGTTGTTTGGGTGATCGTGGATCGCTTGACAAAGGTAGCCCACTTTATTCCAAACCGGCGGGACGATTCAGTGAAACATTTAGCAAAGCAATATGTTGATAGCATTGAACGATTGTACGGGGTGCCCCGTGGCATCGTAAGTGACCGAGATGGGCGCTTTACTTCGAAAGATTGGAGGCTAATCCACCAATTGTTGGGTACAAAGTTGAAGTTTAGTACTTCCTTCCACCCTCAAATGGATGGACAAACTGAACATACTAACAGAACTATGGAGGTTATGCTCCGCATGTGCGTCCTGGACTTTGGTAAAAAGTGTGAAGAACATTTATTCATGATCGAATTCGCTTACAATAACAGTTATCAAGCAAGTATAAAGATGGCGCCCTTCGAGGCCCTCTATGGTAGAGCTTGTCATACACCCTTGGCCTGGGCGGAGACATGCGAGATGAAGCTGTTTAAGCAGAAGGAGGTCGAAGGTGCAAATTCGACTATCCGAACAATTCGGGAGCGATTGTTGATGGTGCAAGATAGGCAGGCAAAATACTACAATACCAAACACAGAAATACAAAGTTCGCAGTGGGCAACTGGGTATCTCTCAAGATCAAGCCTTTCAAAGGTGTGTCAAGGATTCGACGCTTGAAAAATCTGAGTCCGAGATACCTTGGATCGTTCGAGATACTGGACCGTGTTGGTGAAGCTGCCTATCGGCTCGCTCTTTTGATGGAGCTGAGCGGTTTGCACGATGTGTTTCACATCTTTGTGCTGAGGAAAGCTGTTCCAGAGCCTAGCCAGGTGTTGGTGGCAAATCAAGTGTCGGTCGATGATGGTCTGAAGGAGATGGTCACGCCTATTTGCATCGAAGACACAGATGTGAAGTAGCTGCAGAATAAACTGATAAAGATGGTCAAAGTCCGCTGGAACAACTACGGTCATGAGGAGCTTACATAGGAGCGCAAGCAAACCATACGTGAGGAGTTCCCCGAACTCTTCCTTTGAGGTACAAGTTATGTTTTGTATCTTTATGTTTCATTACACTGTGCAAATTTCGGGATGAAATTTATTCAAGGGGGAGAGAATTGTAAGACCTCAATTTTCAAGTGCACTGAATTCAAAAGGTTTTGAAGTCTTGGAGCTAGCGCCAGGCGCTAGTGCTATCGCCGTCCGTAACTAGAAAGGACTTATGTGTGTCGTCGACGAGTCGACGAGTCGGCGGGATCAGGAGTCGATCGACGGGATCAGGGCCCATCGACGGAGCTAGCGCCGGCGGTAGCTCTTATCGTCGAAATTAGTAGCATATAGATGAAGGGACTTGTGTGTATCGTCGAAAACATCAGGATGCCTCGTCGAATGCTAGCGACGACGGTAGCGCTAGCGCTAACAGTAGCTTTTTCGATGATTGTGTCCGACGAATGTATTCCGATGAACCGTGTTGAATTCAAGTGAATTCGTCGATGAATGATAGCGCAGGCGGTAGTACTAGCGCTAGCGGTAGTGTCCTAAAGCGTACCAACTCTGGGCTAGCGCCAGGCGCTAGTAGCTAGCTCCGACGGTAGTGGAAAAGTATATATGGGCTGGTTTTTGGATTCCCTTCCCATTTTCTGAGGAATCCTCTGCCTTTCCAAGAGAGGTAGACTGAGAGCTTGGGAAGGAGACCCGTTGGGATGAATCCGCGAAGGATATCCTGCGTGCTTGTGTCATCGTCAACTCCGTGGAGAGGAAGCTATTTCAGCAAGTTCCCTCCGGATCAAGTGCAGATATTTGGCACCGAAACGTGCGGCGAGGGTAACAATTCTCCACCCTACATCTTTGGACATGTGCGTCCTTTGATTTGCATGATTTAGAAGACTTCTACTAATTAGTAGATGGGTTCTTCCGGTGGTTTGATGTTATCCCCACAAGAATTTGCATATAGAGTCCGGAATCGAAGTGTGGACATAGGCATGCTGTGTGAAGCCCATCTGGACAGGTTGGTCTGGATTGTTGATGTTGCTTGTTGCGTGTCGGAGAATACTCTATGATATATGCTGTGTTTGTTGGGTTCTGAGTACTGAGATGTACTGTGAGAAATTCTGGAGGAGTTTCCAAGACAATACCCAGAAAAAGGTAGCAGAATTGGGTCCTGTTACTAGCATCGGGCACTAGCGTTAGCGCCGGCGGTAGCGCTAGTGATCCTTGAGATCGCGCAATTTGATGGCCAGTGGCCCTGGGGGCCGAGGCGATGACCCTGTGAGGTCGTTTATGTGATCAGGCCAAGGTGAAAGTTTAACCACATCGTGTAGAGTTGATCACGATGATTAAGCACGGGCCTAGTTGATCCCAACCCATCCATAATGGTGGTGAAGAGGTCGCCCCTTGGTGCACCGGACTTTGGAAGAATGCCGGAAAATGTTGGTATGTACAGCTTAGCCCAAATGTTCATCCAAGTTGAAAAAGGACTTGTGGATGGAGTGTGCTTTGAGAGCACAACATGTGCGGCCGAGAGTCGACGTATTTGGTGATTGTTTCTATGCGGTGCTTAGACGCACCTATGAAATATATATATGTTGTTATTGCTTGCTTGCAGGGAAGGAGTACCACCGCCCCGGGCAAGGGGTGGGGTCGTTATATCAGGGTCAGCTTAAGCTGAACGGTTGCCTATTTTCCCACACTTTTGGTGGATTTGTTTGTACAGGTCCGGGCGAGACTAACGGGAAATAGCGGGCTGAAGCCCCTGTTGCTATGATGTGCTGGTCCTCGAAGGCCAAGTTGTTATGTTTACTATTTTTCATGTGTGGCCGGCCTGCGAGCCAATATTTGTAAACCACCTAGTTGATGTAAACATGTTTATAAACAAACCTTGTTGTATTTGCATTCCTTGTAAATAAGTGGACAAGTTGTGAACTGGTTTTACCTTAATAAATGAAATGCTTCCGTTGGACGACTCTGTGTGCTGAGATGGTTATGTTCTTAACTGTTTGAAATTAATTCAGTAACACGCTCTTCTGTTCGTTTAATATGGGATGGGGTCCCGGCCGGACCTACTGCTATATTCTATGTAACAGGGCAGGTGTTACACAAGGTCATTAGAAAAATCAAGATAAACAATTAATTCTGGGTCCGTTTCCCAGAAGGAAGAGAGATCGTAAAAGAAAAAAGAAGATTGGGCTGCATTCTTACCTTCTCATGAGCCTTTGCAGGAAGTGGCGGATTTACACTTTCAGGGAGTAAGACCGCCCCCTTAGCGGTCACAACTTTACTCTCTTCACTTTTTCTTTTCTTAGTAATTTTGCTGGAAGGGCTTGTGTTTTTCCTTTTTGTCCCAACCGCAGCTTCTTGTTTGTCCGCGATCTACTGCCTCAACTTTCCAGCCGAGGCCGCCTGTTCTTGCATATGAGTTTTTATGACTTCAGCAGACGCGGTCTCTCCGGTCTGTTCAACGGCCTGCTTGAGAGCTTCTTCGGATTTATGGCAATCAAAAGTAATAGTCAAATCTGTAAGATCAAGCACAGGAGGTCCAGAAGAAGTGGTCGGCAAGTCTGTAACTTTTGAGACCGGCAAGACCACATTCCTCGGCAGTGCAGTTTATTTTTCAGGAGCATTGGCGATCTCCTTCGCTGCTTCCCCCTTGACAGTATCTCTTGGAGGCTTGACCGCTAGCGTTTTCTTAGAGCTGGAAGTTTCCTTCATCTTCCCTTTCGGAGAAGCAGCCTTGGGAGACCACTTGGAGATCCGATCCAACACGCTCACCACCTTCGATCTCATTTCAGACACAGAAGTAGTGACCTCTTGAAAAACTAGCTCGCTTTTCTTTCCAGAAGCTTCTGGGCTCTGGAGCCCCCAAGCCGTATTTAAGGATTCCCTCGCATTTATGGCGGTCGCGGTCTCAGCGGTCAAAGTAAACATTTCTGAAGTTTCAGCAAAACTTAAAAATGTGCGGGGATCATGTTTGCCCGGAAGTTCGCGACCTCTCCTCTCCAGCCAGAATGACCCTTCACAGAGGTCTCAGCTTTTGGAGACCGCCCAGATCGCCAGCCTCAGCTCTGGATTTCTCATCTAAAGTCACATGCGATCAAGATTTTGGAAATCACCAAATCGGGCGGTTTGGTTCTTTTTCCTATTATCTTTGCCCTGACTCTCCTGTATCCCGGGCAGCCCGTAATTTTTGGATCTTCCCATTTGGGCAGCCTCCGCGTCTATAAATAAGGGGTAGGGGTACCTGAAAAAGGGACTTTTGCTTCGAGGCTCCAGCTTACAACCTGTGTAAGAGGTCTCGAATTCTGTCACATTTCTACATCTTCCTCTGACCTGTTCTGGCTTTTCATCTTGTAACCTCTTTTGAGAATAATTGAAGCAGTTTTTCTCGTCAGAAGTCTCCCCTCTGACTTCTTTTGCCTTAAGTAACCTGCACTTCACAGTTTTCTCCATCCCCTCTCTAGTGTGAGTTTTGGAGGTACATTTTTTTGTACCAACATCGGTGCTCTGGACTGAGGTCATGGTCGTGACCCATGTGTCACACCCTTGGATACGGGCATGTCCAAGGGCATGTAACTTTAAACTGAGCTGAATTATGGATGGTTGGAGAAGGTTGTGACTATGAACACATGTCACGCCTTAGGTCACGCTCATGACCTGGGACATGTACTTTGACATTTTAGCAAAAATGCACCAAATCTTCTCCTGAACATGTCCATGAGCTCCAAACTGTTATAGGCATCCCAAATCACCTGAAAATGCATAAATATGATAATTAGAACGAACTTAAGATAAAAATTACTTATTTAATACAAAAAATTGCAATAATATATATATATATATACGTATTGTACTATCAATATTCTACCCCTTTATTAATGAAATAAAGGACCACTTTCATTAAATATAATCATGATCGAGCATAAGACTAAAAACATCAGAAAAAGTCATGAAAATAATGCATGATGCATATTATATGAAAACACAAGAATTCCCCCTTTTTGAAAAAATAGCAATTCGAATTGTAGAGATAATCATGAATAAAAGAGGAAATAACAATTTAAAGATTGCATAGTTATGGAAATGGCATATATATCATCATATGAAATATAAGATCACAAAATATAAGAAGTTATGAGCTTGACAATAGAGATGATTTGTTGAAAATATTGATAGAGTTTATACCCAAGAGATGTCTTTCCATTGATTGTTTTGAAGTGTATATAAGATTTTCATTTTAATTTTGAGAGATACCAAGCATGTTAGATATATCAAGAAAAGATTACAAACTACAATGTAAAGTGATTTGCAATTCAAACATTTAGAAAACATCATAGCAATCATGCTTAGATATTGTTAACCATTAGGTTTAAAATGTGAAAGTCATATTGCATAATATATCTAAGTGACCATAGCGTGTTGGCTCAAAAATGAGAAAACAAACAAAAGGAAAAGACATTAAGCATATCATGAAGTAGAGTATTGTATATTTCATTTTTATTTATTTCCACTTCATTCATTTGATTGGATACTAATAAATAATAGATTTAGTTATCCAAAGAAGACCAAGTATGATGGTTCATTTGGGTACCGAAATGTAGCATGATGTTTTATGGGGAGACAAGGATGAATAAGTCATTTCAAGTGTTTCATTTTTAAGAATGGGTCTCCATTCATACCTTGGTTGATTATCTTTCAAATTCATATTATGATTATATGACATCTTTTTATTCTTTTTTATGTTTATTAATATTGTTTTTCAAAGTAGATTGATTTTGATAACCATAAAGAGTTTTAGAATAATCATTCTTAGAGAGTTTATAAAAGTGATAGTCTTTCTTAAGAATTGATTGTTGAAAGAGTACCGTGTTTATGGTCATTAAATAAAAAGTTCTTATTTACTTTTTGATTTTCATTTCCACTCTTTCCTTTAGACCAACTCTTATAATATGAAGTTAAGCTTTTGGACTTTTGATTCATTAATAAACTAGAGATAAGAGATTTTTTATTAATGGAAAAATTTTCAATAAACAATTTTAACGATTCTAGTTTATTAGATAGAGCATCATTTTCTTTTATCAATTTTTTGTTATGCACTTTTGAAGTTAAAATACTTTTTTCCAAAACCTTGAGTTCTTCAGTATAAGTATTATAATCAAAACAAGGTTTAGCTTTTTTTAATTAAAGAGCACGAAAGAGAATTTGAAACATCAATATAAGATTCTACTCTAGCGTTTGCTTTTAAAGTTTTATTTTCTAAACGTAATTTGGAATTAGCATTTTTCAACTTTAAAATTTTACGTTTAGCAATTTCAAGCATACAAAATGTAGAAATAGTATTTGTTACAAAAAGTGAAGATTTGGATTTTCTTACATTGTTATGGGATGAGGCAAGATTTGAACAAATGGTTTCTTTGACATCTTCTTTGCATTCCTCTTCCATAGTTGAATTTCTGTCTTCTCTTTTGCTTGATGTGTTGCCATCATTTGAATCCAATATTGTGACATTGAATTCTTCTCTCTTAGATAGATAGTCCTCCAAGCATGAGTCCTCATCGATTTCTTCTCTTGGATCCATAAGGAATTGCTCTTGTTCATCATCTGTGGAAGGAAGACCATAAGTATTCTCAAGAAATTTCCAAACTTCAAAAGTAATAGGAAGCGTATAAATAGATTTGAAAATATTTTGATCTAGAGCATAATATAGATTATTCATAGATTTGGCATTTAAAAACATTTCATTTTTATTTAGAATACTTGGGGGGCATTTTAATAATAATATTCCAAACTTCAATATCCAAAGATTTAAGAAATTTTTTCATAAGAGTTTTCCACCCATTAAAATTTTCACTCATAAATAATGGTGGTGATAATGATTTTTCATTTTCATAAATTTTTTCCTTTCTAGTGGATGCGAGATCATGAAGCGTCATTATTCCCAGTTGTGAAGCCGTTTTGGAATAACCTATGCTCTGATACCACGTGTTGGATCTTAAGGCGCCTTTAGAGGGGGTGAATAAGGGTTTTATGGATTTTAAATCTAATTTAAAAATATCAGGGTTTGTGATTGAAGGTTTGGAATATTTTATAAGAAAATATATTTTAATATCTCAGAAAAGATAATATTGAAGATTCCTTTTTAAAGAGGACGGAATTCAATTTTTCTCCACTACTACCAGCGCTAGTGCTAACACCCGGCGTTGGTGATAGAAGTTGAATTCCATAAGTTAATGATCAAAATGAATCTTATAATATATTTTTCTTTAGTGCTTTGATGCAAATATAATTTAAAACATTTTTGAAGAGGAAACAAAATTAATTGAATGATATATTTGAAGACATGATTTTATTTCATAAGAAATTGATTACACAAATGTTTGCTTTAATGTTTTGATGAAAATATAATTTAACGCATTCTTAAAGAGAAAATAAAATCAATTGAATGAAACATTAAAGGACATGATTTTATTTTATAAGAAATTGATTATACAAATGTTTGATTTCTATAACGCTAGAAATCAAGGCAAGAATATGGAAAACCTTTTTTTGCGATTCACCGGTCCTTCTCCCAAGGACCAGTTGGCTATAACCTATCTTACCCCAGATAAGGACTCTAGACACCCCTAGATCTAACCTCGACCTAATCGTCATGCACAAGGTGGCGAATTCCCCCTAAACCTCACAAAGCCCAGTCGCCAACAAATGCGGCGAATTTCCCATGGAATCCTTTCCGAAATCCCACATTCTCCCCGAACGTTTTCTTCACACCCGTTACATAAGGAATACAATAAAAGATTACAAGATAAAAATAAAGTAAGAGAAGCTTCACCAAAGAAATTCTGAAGGTGAAGACGAAGGTGATGTAGACGTTGGCATTCTTGAAGTGTTCGTCCTTCGTATAGAATATGCATTGTAGACTTTCTCCTTCAAAATCTTCTTTAGATCTTCATGTTAGCCCATGGTAGATCTCTCAATTGTTGTAGACGAGCATTTCTCAAAAGAATTAGAATTCTGGCTTTAGAGGCAATGGAAAAAGTATAGAATTGAATGAGAGGGGCTGCTCTTTAAATATGCATTGGAGCTAACGCCTGGCGTTAAGAGTTAACGCTAGCATTAGCTGCTCGTGTACGTCATGGCTAAGATCGTGCAATCGTCGAGATCGTGGCAGATCGTGGACTTAATGCGAGCGTTATCTCCAACGCTGGTGTTGTCACTTGGTACTCGACGATACTTCTTCTCAACGTCATTCACTTCTCGATGACATCCCTTATTGATGATAAGTTAACATGGGGAGTTAACTCTAACACAGGGCGTTAGCTCTCTTTCTAGAGAATCTTCTCCATTCAGCATACTACTCATATGGATGTGTAGTTATAGTTCATGTGCAACCTGTACACTATAAACACACAAAATATATGATCAAATATAGCACAGTATTTGTTACTCTCAAACCAAGAGATGCGAAATATAAGCTCTAACATTTTCCTTCGCTTCGAAAGATAGTCTTCGAAGCGGATTGGGAATCCTTCAAGTTACGAAAGGCCACTCGAGAAACTCACTTTCATTCCAGAAAAATACTTAGTCTCTCGAGAGGTGTTCTGTCACCCTCGAAGTTTTCTTTCTCTACCATTGTAATGTGCAGCGGTAAGTCATGCTCGAGTTCTCAACTTTCAATTGTAACGAACCAGAAGATGGTGGAATTTGGTCGGCGCAGCTCTGACCGAGTGGTTTTTCACCCTTTCCGGGTTTTCTATGGTAAAAAGTGTTCTTGTCATTTAATAACTCTCTCTTTGAATGTTTGTGCGCTCAGCTCGCTCGTGAGCTAATGTGGTTCAATTCGACCGGTCTACCAGAGCGTCAAGTGACCCGCAATAGTTTGGCTCCGTATGTGAGAATGGAGTTCCCGGTTACAACTAGAAGCAATCCCCCCCCACCACAAGATCTGCAAGGATGGATACTCACTCGTCCATTTCAGATATGGGAAGTTCCTCTCACCCCACAAATTCAAAAGGGGGTGCTCTTGTAGTCACGCCCATCCCACCTTAATAGTTTGACATCGCCAGCAAACAAATGCCTCTGGCAGCGGAGCAAGTTCCGGACAATGACGCGCTCCAAGCTAGTCCATCCCGCTTGTCAAAATAAATTTTTACATACCCCGTTCCACTCTGGCTCAAACCCCCGCGGTATAGGAAGTTCCATAGAGCAGAGAACTCTTATGAGCACATCAACTACTTCCTAACAGCAATGGAAGCATTTGGGCTCCTCTACCAGATCACTTGTAAGATTCCCCATAACACTCTGTGGTGATGCTCTCAATTGGTATCAATCGCTGCCAGAAGGAATCATTCACAACTTCACCGAGTTATCCCAGTTGTTTACTGGATGGCACAAGGTCCGAGAACGGAGTGTCAGAAAACAAACTCAAACAACAAAGAAGCTCAAGGAGTAGGAACTTTCGCCCTCAAAGCAAGCAGAGAACGACCAATGCCAAGAGGACGTCACCGCAAGATCGCACCAAGAGAATCTCCATGGAGGTTTGGATTTTCCATACACACAAGCATTCAGAACCCAACATTTGAGCTGAGGAGGGCGCTAATAAGCTACCGTATATCGTTCAACATCCTATTCATGGCAACAGTGACAAGACTTAAGCTTCTTGGCGGGAACCTCAAGCTCAGAGCTAGTGAAGCGAAACTTCCGGACGGAATGATAATACCCACCATAGGTAACATCATCCTCCCCGTACACATAGGGACACTCTCAAACCCTATCCAATACGAAGTCCAGATCGTCATTGTAGAAGCTGATTCACCATATGACGCAATATTCAGGAGCATCTTGCTCAACATGCTGAAATATGACACCTCCATTGCAGGTCGTATGATGATCAAAGGAAAGATCCTCCAGGACTCTGTTCGTCATATTAGCAACATGATGGGCGGTGTTCCTTGGGTTATCAATGGATCTCCACGAAGCTTACATCCTAAGAATCATTGCTCAGAGAAAGGTCGCAGTGCACTAACACAGACCGCATAAACTAATATCTCGGCATCATCCAGTCTGCTGCAACTTGAAACTATAGGTCGGAAAAGGAAAGGACAACAACCGATCACTGAAGTCAGTCGGCATAACCAGATCTAGCCAGACTATTCCCTAGGGATGATAAACCAGAAAACCCAGATCTACATCCCATTAAATGCTTCTCGCGAGCATATCCTATCTGTAATCTACAACCGCAGGATTATTAAATGGTCAGGACCGCTCCCTCGTAATTCAGGGAATCAATCCCAGTTTTGCCACTTTCACAGGGGCCGGGGGCACCATACAAAGCAGTTTTTATGCTTAAATGATGAAATTGAATGCCTCGTCCAGCTGAGCACCTAAAGACGTATCGCAAAACAACTAAGAGGCAGGAAACTTGAGAAGAGGCCACTGAAGACCAGTCATTGGAGTAACCTGGACCAAAGTTACCATTACTTGTCATGCCAACGACTCAAGAAAACTCATCTAAGCGCTGCCCAGGGAAACAAAGAATCGAGAAGAAAAGCTCTACATTATCTATATTTCACTTTGTTTATATTTAAAAACTATCAGTAGTTCATAAATCGCAAGTTCATACCTGCGTATGTATTACAATTTGCTTCGATTCAGTATAACTTGTTCTAATTATTCTTAACCCTATCACCACACAAAAATCTAGGGTTGTCTAACAGTCTCACCAGCACACAACTCGAAAGGATGACTGTCGGCACTCCCAGCCTCTAGCTTGCAAGGGTTCATCCTCAACCGGTCTGCAGACCATGCACCCCCACCCATCTCTGTCCCACCATAGGGCATAGCGGGTTGTTGGATGCCGCAACCCCCATTTTCATGAGGAATGGTTCAGCTAAGATGTAGCGCAAGGACTTCCCAGGAGGTCACCCATCACGTGACTACTCCATCCCAAGCACACTTAACTATGGAGTACTTTCATTCCTCATCACCAATTGAGCTCAGCCTGCGGTCAAAAGAAGAGTTATAAGATTAACTATTGTTATTCGGAAAGTAAGACACCAAGCAGATAATATACATGGAAAGAAAAGAAATACGTGATCACACAAGAGATCTTTGACTTCTTTGGTGACCTCAGGATCTGCGGTCAGTAAGAGGCGATCTGATCCTCTAAGGCGCTCAAGGTTCATTCTTTTCAACTCTCTTTTCTGCGATATCTCTCCTTCTTTTCATCTCTTTTTTAAATCTTCATTGCTAAGAAGAAAGTCATCTGTTGGGATAATAACGATCTCGCGTCTCTCCTTGGGAGATGGAGGCCTAAAAGAAAGCAAAGTAAGTGAAGTTGGTTGTCTCACGGCCACTTTAGCCTTACCTGTTCGAAGAGCGGAAACAGCTTCCGTGCGGTCTGCCGCTTCCTTCGTTAGCTTGGCATCTTGATCAGCACAAAGTGTTGTTAGGTCAACAATCAGCGTGGTTTTCTTCTTCTCAAGTTGTTGTTGCTTCTCCTCATCAGCTTTCTCCTCTCCGATCTCTTTCTTCTTCCCCTTTTCTCCGATCTCTTTCTTTTTTCCTTTCTCCTCTTCGGTCTTCATTTTCTTCTTCTTCTTCCCTTCATCAATTTTCTTCTCTTCTTCCAACTTCTTCTCATCATTCTTTCTTTTCACCTCCGTGATCAACTCCTTTGTCTTTTCTTCCTCTTCTTTCTTCTTCTTGTCTTCCACTTTTTTCTTCCTCTCCTCCTCCTCCGCTTTCTTCTTCTCTTCCTCTTTACTTTTCCTCTCCTCCACTTCCCCTTTTCTCCTCTTTTCTTCCTCTTCTTTTTTCTCTTCTTCCTCCTTTATTCTCTTCTTCCTCTACCTTTTTATTTTCTTCGATTTCCCTCTTCTCCTCTTCGATCTCTCAAACTCGCTCAGATTCAAAAGGATCGTTATCCTGCGAGATCAAACATGAAAGGATGTTAGAAGAAAGATCATCAAGATAAGTTATCAGCTCAGTATCTTCCCAGTCAATGAGACCGCAAGAGAAAGAATGAGATCGGCCTGATCACTTACCTTTGCAGATGCATCCTCAAGAAAATGCCTGAGATTGCCTTATTCATGCAGGATGGCTGGGTTGACCGAATCGGTCTCGGCGATCAACTCCTCATCTTCATTTTTCTTTCTTCACATAACACTTTTTTGCAAAGGAGCTCATCTCCTTCCTCTTCTTTGCTTTTGCAGTCTCCTGCTGCTCCCCAATCTGCTGCCTGAGCCTCTCAGCTGAGGATTTCTGCTGCTGCATCCCAGCCTTAATAACTTCGGTGAAAGCAGTCTGGTCGGACTAAACAATGGTCTGATCAAGGACTTCGACCAATTTTTGGTAATCAAAAGTGATCGTAAACTCAGGAAGCTTCATCTAGGACGGTCCTGAAGAAGTGGTCATCACGTCGATAAGGTTTGAGACCGCTGAGGCCGCTCCACCTTTTGCAAGATCTTCCTGATTCTCCTTCGCAGAGAATCAGCGATCTCTTTGTCGGAAGCCTCTCCTTTAGCCATTATTCTATAAGGCTTGACCACGACAGTGTTCTTGGAGGTCGTCGATGCTTTTCCATCAGTAATCCTTTTTAGGTAGGGTGCATAGGTGAAAATTGAGTTTTTGCCTCATTGTCGAAAGCCAGCATCAAATACATTTTATAAGTTCTCGGTGATCTGAAAAAGTGTGGTTGCAGAAGGGACTAGCTCACAATTTCTTCCAGAAATTTCTAAATTCTGAAAGCTTCAAGCAGTATTTATAGACATTCCAGCATTTAAGGTGGTTGCGGTCTCCGCGGTCTAAGCGAACATTTTCGAAGTTCCAGCGAAACTAGGAAATGTAAGGGGATCATGTTTGCCCAGAAGTTCGCGACCTCGGCTTCTCGATCAAAGTTACTGGCCCAGGCGGCCACGAATTTTGGAGACCGCCCATCTCGTCTCCGACAGATTCTCCAAGTCATAGGCGGTCTGCTTCCAGCGAGACTGAATGACATGCGGTCTGGAGTTCTCTTTTTTTGCTATTTTCACTCCATGTATCCTCTCTTCCCTGCCCCATTTCTCCTGTACCCTGGGCAACCCGTTATTTGTAGACCTACTCGTTTGGGCAGGCTCTTGCGTCTATAAATAGAGGGGTATGGGGTACCAGAAAGAGGACTTTTGATTCGAGCATCCAGCTTATGATCTATATAGCGGTATCGAATCCAGACTCCTTCCTACATCTTTCCCTGGCCTATTTTAGACTCTCATATAACTCCTTATCTATCAGATCACCCATGACAAGAGTTCTCATTGCAAGTAGTCAGGTTTCTTTGCTCAGCAACCTCTCTTTTCAGCATCCTTTAGCCCGAGTAATCGACGCTCCACAGTTTCCCGCCATCTCTTTGTAGTGCGAGTTTTGGAGGTACAATTTTGTGCCAACAATGTTATTATAATTTACTAGTTGCATAGAACATATTTTTCATTTGTCCCAATGGAAACTATTCAGAAGAATCATGACAAAAGATGTGAAGAACTAGCTAACTGCAAAAGAATCATTGACTGAGCTTTCGTTGATTGGGGACTCGATCATCGACCGAGTGTCCATTTATCAATGAATGTTCTCCCACTGGAGACTCGAACACCAACCAGAAGGCCCGAAAACCGACCACTTATTCCTTTACAAAGCAGTCCCAGAACTCTGCGTTATAGCTAAACAAAGATCATCGTTCATCAATCATTGTTCGCTGACTATGCCTCCACATTCATTATTTGCCAATCGAGGCTCGCAGAAGGAAGATCATTCTATAGAAGAACAAAGTCTGAGATTGTAGATCGACGATCGGAGTCAGTAATCGCTAAATGACCCAGAGCTTAGTGTTCACTGATCGCCGACCAAACTTGTAGCTTTGTCAGATTTAGAAAAGAGACAGTGTTGTGTCAGCTATGGAAGGTATCGCTTTCTTCCACCATCATTTTTGAAACTTGGAAATAATTAAAGTGGGCTATATTTATGATAGAGAATCAATAAGATCTAACTCTTCCCCTCCCTGGCCTCTCCTTTATTCTTCAATGTCGACTGAAAAACCATAGAATCAGAAAAAATGCATCTCTTCTTTCTTAAGACATGACTAAAAGCACTTGTAACCAAAGTCTCTCTTCATTCCTGAGACTTAGAAGAACCACGCTCTCTAGTGAAATATTTTGCTTGCTAAACATTCACTACAACTGATGTACAAGATTACAGAACCGTGCTTCAAAATATTTGTGTTGCGGTTTTAATTCTCCCAAGAAAAGACATGTTGGGTTCGTGAGCTTCCAGGGAAAAGGCTCTGATTTGTTTTAAAAATCTCTAGTGGAAAAAGACTTTGTCGTCTTGAAATGGCAGTTCTATCCCACACAGGCAGTGGAAAAGAGAAGTACCTGTGGGATAGAGAGCACGCAAGCCCGACCAAAGCACCTGCAAATTAGTTCGAGCAAGTAGCTGCACGACCGCTTAGCGGTTTACCGATACACAACCAAAACACGACACAAAATAACAACAATAAAAGTGACACACAGATATAACATGGAAACCCAATAGGGTGAAAACCACGGGACGATCGGAGTCCAACCCGGAAAGCCGCCACTAAAAATGTGTAAAACAGATAGGCAATTACAAGGCTTTCCCTCCTCGATCCACACAGGATCTTCACCAACTTCGTACCATACAATAATACACAATAAATAGTAGCAGAAAAATTGCAAGTTACCGATAATGGCGGATGAGATGGATTACACAAATCCTCTCCAAGATGCCTCTTCGAATCCTTGCCAAAGTCTGCTCCAGATCCAATCTGTGTAGGCGAAGTATTCCTCGTCAACATCACAGAGACGTCCGAAAGCTCTCCCCAAACTAAGACGCTTGCCACAAAGGCCTCTCTAGAAACTTTTTCAATGCTTGAGATGGGAGAGAAGTGGATGACTTACCCATCCTCCTTCATGCATATTTATAAGGCTAAAACCAAGGGGTAGATGGTGGTAGATAGCATGTGGAGGAAGCTTCCTTGAAGCTTCCATGAAGCTTCCCTTGGTCAAAGAACACATGTCGAATAATATGAAGCTTCCTTTGGCCACCTTCCTAGAAGCTTCCTTCAAGAGCACATGTTGATTTCATAGTCTACGATGGCTACCCATTTTCACACTTGGCATGAAACACATGCTTGAAAAGCATGGTCAAGAGGTGGCTAGCCTCTTTCACACTTAGGAGAAAATTATCTCATCAAATCTCCCCCTTTTCGACTAAGTGAAGAAACTTGTCATTCTGACAATCTTCCTTCAAATCTCCAGTTTGCCTCCTGCTAGGGCCTCCATCAACATGTCTCCCATTTTGATCAGTAGATTCAGCACCATCAAATTAAAGTTACTAAAACTCGCATCCACGATTTCTCCACAAAGGATGGGAACTGTACCCAACAATTTATCCCCATTGCACTTATATGGAAGAGATCGCCATGCCAGCATTCCTCACACAATGTTTGAACTTCCCCCTCGACACGGTCTTCGTAAGCATATCTGCTCCATTGTCATCCGTGTGCACCTTCTGCAAATTGAGCTCTCTCTGCTCTAGAGTATCGCGTATCCAATGATATAGCGTGTTAATATGTTTGGATCTCGAGTGGAAGGTGGGGTTCTTCTCTAAATGAATCGCGCTCTGCCTGTCACATAAGAGTGTGTAGTGCTCCTGAGTGAAACCCAGCTTTTTGATGAAACGTTTCATCCAAAGAAGCTCTTTTCCTACCTCAGTGAATGCAATAAATTCTGCCTCCGTAGTCGACAGTGTAACGCACTTCTGTAGTCTCGACTTCCATGACACAGCTCACCCTGCAAATAGGATCAGGTACCCAGAGGTCGATCTTCTGGAGTCCAAATCCCTAGCCATATCAGCATCAGTGAAGCCCAGTAGATCTGGCTCACTATCTCCAAACCTTAACTTCAAGTCTGACGTCCCATGCAAGTACCTCAGAATCCATTTCACAGCGCTCCAATGTTCTCTTTCGGGATGGAGAGAAAACCTGCTCACAGTGCCAACATCATGCGCTATATTAAGGTGAGTGCAAACCATGGCATACATAAGACTTCCAACTACAGAAACATATGGAACATTCTGCATCTCCTCTTTCTCCTCAGGTGTGCTCAGACATTGGTCAGCGGTAAGTCTAAAATGAGCTGCAAGGGGCGTGCTCACCTTCTTCGCCTGATCCATACTAAATCTCTGCAGCACCTGCCTGATATATCTTTCCTATGATAACCAAAGTAGCTTGGAGCCTCTATCTCTCTGAATATGCATCCCTAGGATGGTCTTCGCAGCTCCCAAGTCCTTCATCGCAAATGTGGAGCTCAACTGCCGCTTCAGCTCGATAATGCGCGCAGTGCTCCTCCCGACTATCAACATGTCGTAAAAATAAAGGAGTAAAATAATGAAATCATCTGGAGCATACTGCTTCACAAACACACAGTGATCAAGGGTGTTCCTCCTGAAGTCGATCTCCACTATAAAAGCATCGAACTTCTTGTACCACTGTCGTGGGGTTTGCTTCAGGCCATACAAACTCTTCTTCATGCGACAGACTAGACTCTCCTTCCCTTTCACCATGAAACCTTCAAGCTGCTCCATGTAAAGCTCCTCCTCAAGATCGTCATGTAGAAGGGTAGTCTTGACATCCATTTGCTCAATCTCCATGTCTAGCCTTGCAGCAAGGCCAAGAACAACCCGGATAGATGATATCTTCACAACAGGAGAGAAGATCTCATCAAAATCAACTCCCTATTTCTGACTGAAACCTTTCACCACTAATCTTGCCTTGTACCTAAGTGATGTCGATGGGTCTCCCTGCTTTACTCTAAAAATCCATCGATTTTTCAGAGCCTTTTTTCCCTTAGGCAATCGTACCAACTCATAAGTATGGTTTTCATGTAGAGACTGCATCTCCTCCTGCATAGCAACCATCCACTCTTTCTTCTCTGAGCTCTGTACTGCTTCATCAAAGCACTCGGGCTCCCCCGCATCAGTCAACAAAATATACTCAGTAGCAGAGTATATCGAAGATGGTTGTCTGACTCGATCAGACCTCCGCAGAGCGAGCTCAGCTGCTGGTATGGGCACATCATCAATGATGTCATTTGTAGGCTCGCCATCATTCATGTCCTCATGGCCTAGAAGTGGCTCAACGCCCTGCACTGGATTAGGCTCTGCGGCCTCCTCAGTATCATCACCTCCAGTCATAAGAGACAACTCTTCATCAGTGCGAGAGTTAGCCTTCTTAGTCTTTTCAGGATCAAGCATAATCTGATTCTCACAAAATATGGCGTCGCGACTGTGTACAAGCTTCGTCTCAACCGGATCAAAGAACCTACAACCAAACTCGCCGCTGTGTCCATATCCCAAAAATATGCATTGACGGGTCTTAGAATCCAACTTCGATCTTTCATCCCGAGGGATGTTTACAAAGGCTTTGCAACCAAAGACCCTCAAGTGACTATACGAAGGGTCCTCCCATACCAGACCTTATCAGGAACATCCTCCTGCAATGCATAACTGGGAGATAGGTTGATGACATGTGCAGCTGTGTATAAAGCCTCACCCCAAAACATGACAGGTAGCTTTGACTCAGATAGCATGCACCTCACCCTCTCCATCAAGGTCATGTTCATCCTTTCAGCTACGACATTCAGTTGCGGTGTCTTGGGAAGAGTCTTTTCATGTCTTATCCCTTGCTCTCTGCAATACTCATCAAAAGGACCAATATACTCTCTCCCGTTGTTGGATCTGATGCACTTTAACTTCTTCCCAGATTGCCTCTCCACCTCAGCGTGGAATCTCCGAAAAGTGTTGCGAACCTCACTTTGGTCTTAATAGCATAGACCCAAAGTTTTCGAATAGTCATCAATGAACATCACGAAGTAAGACGCTCCTCCTCTCGTCTGGACCTTCAGTGGCCCGCAGACAGCAGTATGTACGAGCTCTAGTGGCTCAGATCTTCTTGTGGAAGTATGGATCTGGAATGATACTCTATTCTGCTTTCCAGCCATGCAATGGCCGCATCTCTCTAACGGATCCACAGATAGATCAAAGATCATCTTCTTTCGGGAGAGACATCCCAGACCCTTCTGGCTAATGTTACTCAGTCTCCTATGCCATAGGGATGTGGATGCCCATCTGTAATGGTGTTGGCCTAAGCAGCTTCAGGTCTCCCCTCCATATAGTATAGTACAGTGTCTCTATAACCACTGGCCACTACCAGAGACCCTTGATTAACTTCAAAAGTCTCCACCAAAGACACTTAAGTGTCCTTCATCACCTGACTTCCCAACTGAAACTAGGTTGAAGCGGATGTCAGGTACATGTCACACATCTCTTAGGATCATCAATCCTCCAGTGCTCGTCTTCAGGTGCATATCTCCTCTTCCGATGACTTCAGACGTGTCACCATTGCCCATCCTAAGCACCCCCCCCCCCCCAATCGTGAGTAGTGTAGGTGGCAAATAACTCCCTGTTGTGGGAGACATGTGCAGAAGCACCTAAATCAACAATCCAGCTTCGGTCATCACAAGAGAGTGCAGCTGTGACATCATCTCCAACAATGATGACATCGTCCTCTATAGATGCAATAGCTGCAGTGTGACTCTCCTTCCTATCATCAGTAGCCACTCCTTTCTTCCTTTCGTCATTCTTCAGAGAATAACAGAACTTCTGAATATGCCCCTTCTTATGACAATAGTGGCACTCCGCGTTTTGATAACGTGACTTGGACTTCTTCCTTCTTTGTCCTCTCTCGCTCTTCCTTTTTCTACTCTTGATCCTGCCTCTCCCCCTGGGCTCAGTGTAGAGGATGTCAGCTCGTGAAGAAGAGTCTGATATCCATTGAGACTCTCTTCTCACCTCTTCGTTCAGGATGCTACTCTTGGCAATCTCCATAGTAATGATACCCCAGGGAGAGGAGTTGATTAGAGAAACTCTAACCATATCCCAAGAGTCTGGAAGAGACTTCAGCAACCATAGTGCGTTGACCTCGTCCTCGAAGGTCACCTTTATAACAGTAAGTTGATCAATAATACCTTGGAACTCGTTCACATGATCCAAGATAGGGGATCCCTCTCTGTATCTGAACTCCCTCAGCTTCTTTAGTAGATATAGCTTATTAATGCCAGTACTCTTGGCATACAATGTTTCCAAGGTCTTTCAAAGGATTTTGGCGTCAACAATACTCGTGACATGATTATAGACATTTGGTTCTATGAACCATCTGATGAATCCGCATAACTTCTGGTGCTCCACCTTCCACTTATTTGGATCCATGTCTTTAGGCATCTCCTCAAAGATAGGAGCATGCTAGCCCTTGACGTAGATGAGATCTTCCATCAGTAAGTGCCACTGGTGATAGTTCGCGCCCTTTAATTTCACCATTTGCTCGGAGCCTGAACCCGATGTAGACTCCATCGTGCTCTGTCACTGATCGGACTGACCTCAGTTCTTTGAGCCGACTATTTCCAAGAAAGGAATCAAACAGGATAGGGAGTGGACCAATGGTCGTCACCTACCGCACCCGATCACTAACCCAAAATATCTGATCGGCTCATCTCGAATACCAAATAGGTCAGACCGATACCAGCTCTGATAATGAGCATAGCTCTGATACCACTTGTTGGCTAAAGAGCACGCAAGCCCGACCAGAGCACCTACAAATTAGTTCGAGCAAGTACCTACACACCGCTTAGCGGTATGCCGATACACAATCAAAACACAGCATAAAATAACAACAATAAAAGTGACACACAGATATAATAATGGAAACCCAATAGGGTGAAAACCACGGGACGATCGGAGTCCAACCCGGAAAGACACCACTAAAAATGTGTAAAACAGATAGGCAATTACAAGGCTTTCCGTCCTCGATCCGCACAGGATCTTCACCAACTTCGCACCACACAATAATGTTGGAACATGGTCTTCCGCATCTCCTAGGTTTGAGAATAACAAATCCTATGTGTATTTGATCTTGTGTGTTCAAGTGTGCAGGTTAACATAGTCCATACGACTCAAGGAGTACTCATGATGACTGCCCCCAAATTGAGACCAAAATTTGAAAAGGCTCACTAGCGCCGGCGGTAGCGATAGCGCCCGGCGCTAGCGTTGATCTGCGCGATTCCGGCATCGTTTTTATAATGAGCTAGCGCCCGGCGTTAGCTACTAGCGCTGGCGGTAGCATGGCGCACAAGAGGCATGAAGCAAATTGTTGCCACGGATGGGAGATTCGGCAGCGCAAGATCATTCCTAATCCGGGCTAGCGCCGACGGTAGCGCTAGCGCGGCGGTAGCGTGAAGGCTATAAATTGGATGATTTGGCTCCGAATTCTTCATCCTCCTCCAATTCCAAAACTCCAGTGCTTCGTGCCACAACAAAGAGAGGAAGATTCAGAGCGATACTCCCACAATTCCATAAAGCCTTAAGGAGATCCGTGGAGAAGATTTCAACACGCTTCATCATCGTGACAAAAGACCGCATCGACTACGATCATACTCTGCGTCTTCGTCTACTTCTCCAAGAGATCCAAATAGAGGGAGTTTGTATATATTGTCTTTTTCATTTCACATCTTTTCTTGTAATCGTTTAAGTGAAATCGCCTCGTGTTGGCGACTAGGTCTGGGGTAGGACTTAGGGCTGAAATTTGCCTCGTGTTGGCGACTAGATCTAGGCTAGGTCTAGGGGTGTGCTCGAGGCCTTTCTGGGGATAGATTGGCTAGAGCGGCTTGAGGCCGTATCTGGGGAGAGATTGGCTAAAGCCAACCAGTTCGTGGGGATACGAGTCGGTATAGAAAAACGAAAAAGAGTTTTTATTATTCGCCTCCGATCTCTAGCGCCATTGAGATCAAGTTTGTAAAACTTATTTAATATCAATAAAGCTTGTCTCTCCTTTTGTTTTACTTGACTTCTTGTTTTATTATTGCAATATTCAAAGTTTTCTAAATAAATATAAAGTTTTTGAAAACCCTTATTCACCCCCCTCTAAGGGCGCCGACCGATCCAACAAATAATACACAATAAATAGTAGCAGAAAAATTGCAAGTTACCGACAATGGTTGACGAGACGGATTACACAAATCCGCTCCAAGATGCCTCTTCGAATCCTTGCCAAAGTCTGCTCCAGATCCAATCCGTGCAGGCAAAGTATTCCTCATCAACGTCACATAGACGTCTGAAAGCTCTCCCCAAACTACGACGCTTGCCACAAAGGCCTCTCTAGAAACTCTTTCAATGCTTGAGATGGGAGAGAAGTGGATGACTTACCCATCCTCCTTCATGCGTATTTATAAGGCTAAAACCAAGGGGTAGATGGTGGTAGATAGCATGTGGAGGAAGCTTCCCTTGGTCAAAGAACACATGTCGAATAATATGAAGCTTCCTTTGGCCACCTTCCTAGAAGATTCCTTCAAGAGCACATGTTGATTTCATAGTCTACGATGGCTACCCCTTTTCACACTTAGCATGAAACACATGCTTGAAAAACATGGTCAAAAGATGGCTAGCCTCTTTCACATTTAGGAGAAATTATCTCATCTGTACAACAACCCGATATTCGCCAGGCGAGGAGGCGTGGTTTAAGAAGGCAATAGGACGAAAGAATTAATAAGAGAGGAAGGCCATGGGGCCAAAGACCTCACAGGAGGGGCCTTGGAGAATTCTCTCTCGGAATGCTCGCCGAGAGGCAAGCGAGAATGGTCGGCGAGATAAATGCTCGCAGGCAGTTTATGGAAGCTTTCTGAGCTCGACGAAAGGAGTCCCGCGTTCGACGAACTCTCCCGTGTTCGTCGAGCTCACCCCCGTTCGGCGAAATCATCAGAAGTCAACGAAGTGTTCTATGCTCATAAAGCAAAAGGGAAGGTCTCGCAAGAGGAGTCGCGAGACCTGTGCCGAGGCAGATACCCTCAAAAGACTGGGCCAAGCGGGGCTGGCGAACCAATACCTCGTAAGCCACTGGCAGAAGAGGACCTATCCTATGTTCACGAGACCGGGCCTCAGCGTTCGACGAACTCAGTTCTATGTTCGACAAATTGCCCCCCGCGTTCGATGAACAGCGCGTCTGTGATCGGCGAAACGCTCTGCGTTCATCGAGCTCGTCTGTGATCGGCGAAGCGTCCTGCGTTCGATGAAATGTGTGTTGAGCTCGACGAAGTCAAGAGGCGGTCTCGCAGGAAGGCTCACGAGACTGGACCTCGGCAGATATCTCCAGGGTGGGCCAGCGAGGTCCTCGCAGGGCGATCGCCTAGGAGAGGCATCAGGAGCAGGACTCACGAGAAGGCCCGCGAGAGCTTCGGCAGCAATTTTCTCGCAGTTTTTTGCCCATAAGTTGATAGGGCCAAATTCCCCTTTTACCCTTGGTGGTCTGCCTTTAGCCTCTCCAACCAGCGGAATTTGGCTGTTAGCAGACCCAGTTGGGGTGCGGATAGTAAAATCAAAAGGCGGGATCCTGCTATTTGCAGGCCGATCAGAAAACCTATAAATAGGACCTCAAGGGCACCTTTGGAGAGGACTTCACTTCAGCTTCTCTCTCCTTAGGCTCTCCTTGGCTGGCATTTCTAGAGCTCTCCAAGGTGCCCGAGTCTCAGCTTTGGCTTGGGAGGGGAAGCGCTCAACGATCTTCCGGGTTAGTGGAGGGACCTCCTCGTTGTGACTAAGGTCTTAGTCGTTTTCCTAGTCTTCAATCTACCTTCTCCGAGGGATCAGTAAGGGCTAGCCGCCCCTCATTTTGGTGAGGGCCCCGAGCTTCACAAGAGGCCGAGAAATCGGTTTCAATATTTTGGTGCGGTGAGCGTGGAGTGGCTGGTCCAAGAAAGTTTTGAGGAGCAGATATGGTAGGAGGCGAGGATCATGGCGAGGAGTTCAGCGAGTCACCACCGGTGGTAATGCCGAGGATGTTCGCTAATTTCAGGAAGGAGGTGCTCGACACTTTCTGACTCACGGTCGCGGCGCTGCAAAGTGAGTTCGCGACCCCAGCACCCCAGGTAACCCCTCCCCCAGCAGCGGTCGGCGAGAATGCCCGGGGGGAAGGGCCGGGAAAGAAATCGCCGGAGGTTCAGTGCAGGATCTAGAAGGGCGAGTGTTGTTCGCCAGCCCGGCGAGCTCTGTGCCGGGGAGCTCCGTGCCGGCGAGCACAGCACCGGCGAGCATGGCGCCGGCGACGCGCGCCCGGAGGGTGCAGTGACAGTGGGTAGTTCAGGCGAGTGTCGCTCTCTCGAGCGCGGTCCCCGCGAGCCCAAGTCAGGCAAGAGAGCTCGGGGGCAGTGTGGAGCGAGAAGGGATGGCAGGAGGGGGGAGTCCCTCCTCGAGCTTGTGCTTTCTGTACCTGTCCCAGCAGGGTTCGGGGAGTGGGACAGGGTGTACTACAACGGCAGGGATGACCCTGTCCAACACCTCCAGTCCTTCGAGGACTTGGTCTCTATCAGGCCGATGTCAGATGCATTCAAGTGTTGGCTCTTCGTCGTCACCCTTAAAGAAAAGGTCAGGGACTGGTTCCATCAACTCCCTATAGGATCGATCTACGCCTTTGAAGATTTGCGCCGAAGTTTCCTGTTGCGATTCTCAACTTTAAAGAAGAGGAAGAAGGACGTCGAGTCTCTCTTCAAAGTGAAGTAGGAGCCGAAGGAGTCGTTGGCTCGCTACGCGGACCGGTTCCAGGAGGAGGTGATGCTCACCCAGGAGATGCCTGGGTTTACACTCCAGCTCACCTTCACGGTCGGGCTGAAGGAAAGCTTTTTCAAAGTGGCTTTGAAGAGGAAAGCCCCCGTCTCCTACGAGGAGCTGATGGAGAGGGTGGCGGAAGAAATCGAGAGTGAGGAGGCCAACCCGGAACTCACCAAGAGGCTTGCAAAGATTAGTGAGCCGGAGGTCAGGAAGCAAGAGGTGAGGAGAAGGGAAGAACCCAGGGCCCCGGAGGGGGAGTGGAGGCATCATGGAGGAGGAATGCAAGGACAGGGAAGGGGTTATGCCCCGGGGAGGGGTAACTTCTATGGGGGTCAAGGAAGGCCCCATCAGTTGGGATGGAGGCAGGGTCCGGGGGCGATGCCTCCTTCACCCCAGCAGGCCATGGCAATCAGGCGAGGAAGAGGAGGAAGAGGAAGGAGAGAAGAGGCGAGAGAAGAAGCAGGAGCGGGGAGGAGGAGAAGTAATAGGATGGCGGAGGCCGACACGAGGGAGGTGATGCTGCCGTACTGTGACTTCCATGACGAGGAAGGTCACGCGATGGCAACCTTCCCGGAGTTCCTAGAGACAAAAAGGGCCCGAGTGCCCGCGCCGCGACAACAGCAACCGGTGAGGATTGAGGAGGTTGAGCCTCAGGAGGAGGAGGAAAGGTGTGAGGACCGGGCTGATTTGTTGTCCCGAGGGGGATCGGGGAGATCCATGGGGGGGGTGGGGATTGAGGCAACTCGGAAGGCGAGCCTTCATACCATCTATCGTCGTAGTGTGGCCTCAACATCCCTAGCCCCGCCCCAACAGAGATGATTTCCTTCACCCAGAAGGACATGCCAGGTTATGAGGACCCATTCTACGATGCGTTGGTCATTCAGACAGCGATCGAGAACTTCACCGTTTCCCGAATCTTGGTGGATAATGGGAGTTCGGTCCATGTTATTTTCAAAAAGGCATTTGATGGGATGGAGGTGGAGGCGCGAAGGGTGTTGGACTTGGAGGTCCGTTGTTCGGATTCTCCGGGGAGAGAAAGGAAGTAGAAGGGGGAGTAGGACTCCATGTGGTCTTGGGGGGCAGTCCAGGAACTGCCGCCTTGTCATAGTGGATGCTCCCAGCAGTTATAGCGCCATCTTCGAACGGCCACTCATCAGCGTGTTCCGCTGTGTCCCCTCCACTTTCCACCAGTGCCTTAAGTTCAATGACGGAGGAGTCCAGTCCGAATCAGAGGAGATCTGAAGGTAGCAAGGCAATGCTACGTGACGACAGACAACACCATCTCTTGGGTGGGAGAGGCAGAGAAATGGGACAGGAGGTGGGTGAGCCGGCGGGGCTTGAAGGAGAGGGTTGGAAGGAGGAGATGGAGTAGAGGTCAGAAGAGCCGATGGAGGAGGAAGAGGTAGAGGGTCAGGCCCAGGAAGGGGCGGCAGAGGAATTGATGGTGGTTGGGCAAGAAGGAAAGGAGGGGGAGGTCAAGCACTCGCTAGTAGCGAAGAGAAGGAAGGAGATTGGGGAGAACAGTCCCGGTTGGAGCCGTGGAAGAGGTCATGGAGCTCGAAGTCACCACCCGAGCCGGTGTGGTGGAGAAAGTCAGGATCAGCGGGGAGCTCGACTGGAGGAGCAGAAGCAGATCCTAGCATGCGTCCAGGAGAACGTGGATGTCTTCGCTTGGAGCACTGCGGAGATGCCTGGGATCGAGCGGATGTGGCTTGCCACCACCTCAATCTCGACCCCGGCACCCGTCCCATCCATCAAAAGAGGAGGGCCATAGCAGACAAGCTGGAAGGCCACCGATGAGAGGAGGTGGGTAAGCTCATTTAGGCAGGGTTTGATCAGAGATCCAGTATCTAGGCTGGGTCTCTAACGTGGTCATGGTGAAGAAGGGGGGAGGTAAGTGGAGAATGTGTATCGACTTTCCTTGCTTAAATAAATCGTGCCCCAAGGATTGCTACCCCTTACCTAGAATCGACGCGCTGGTTGACTCAGCCGTCGGTTTTCTTAAGTCTTTTCTAGATGCTTTTTCAGGTTACCATCAGATTCACATGCACCCCCCTGACATCAAGGATGTCTCCTTCATCACGGGGAGATGTGTTATATTATAAGATGATGCCCTTTGGGCTCAAGAATGCAGGTGCCACGTACCAAAGAATGATGGACAGGATCTTTCGAGAACAAAAGGGGAGAAACCTGGAGGTCTACGTCGATGATCTCATGGTAAAGAGTCGGGACCTCGACGCCACCTCCGAGACCTGAAGAGACCTTTAAGACTTTGCGGAAGTATAAG